>CAUDMG010001384.1:0-155000 GCA_958450375.1 Homarus gammarus | reverse complement strand
CTGAAATCTGGGAGCCCAAAGGCAACAGTAAGATGTAACCATGGCAGGGGCATTCGAAGACGCGTCACTGCCTCTGGTCCTCTACCTAGCAACTGGCAAAACTTTTTCCGCAACAGTGACAACAAAGAGGAACTCTTCAGTTTCCTGTCAGAACAGGTTATGCAGTTGGTTGTCAAAGAAAGTAAACAGCTGGTTGTCACAGACAAGAAACAGGTACTCACTGTTCCATCCCGGAAGGACACTGCCAACTTGGCACCATCCAACCACGAAGAGGCCGACACTAGGATGATGGTTCATGCAGCTGATGCCTTGGAATGTGGTCATCGGCGAATACTCATTCGTACCGTCGATACAGATGTTGTTATCCTTGCAGTTGCTCCAGCGAATGAACTGAGTGAGGTACTAGATGAACTATGGCTTACTTTTGGCACAGGAAAGAATCGACGTTACATAGTCGAGAGCTCTTCCAGTGTTTCACGCAAAAACGGGCTGCGACACGGTATCTGTCTTTGCAGGTCATCGCAAGAAGGCAGCCTAGGCCACATGGAATGTACTTCCGGAAGTGACAACCGCCTTCCTCGATCTGGCTTCCACCCCAAGTGAGCTGCCTGATGGTGTCCTGTCGACACTGGAGAGATTCATCGTGCTGCTCTATGACCGTACGAGAACATGCTGTGACGTGAACGTGCTGAGAAAGAAACTGTTTTCAAGAAAATCAAGATCACTGGAGGATCTCCCACCAACACGAGCTGCTCTGGAGCAGTACATAAAGAGAGCTGCTTATCAGGCTGGACATATCTGGGGAAAGGCCGCAATAGCTTTTGTCAGTCTGCCTTCTCCATGTGACTGGGGTTGGATGAAGTCGGGTGATGAGCTGGAACCACTCTGGAAAACACTGGGTGGCAAATGCAGGTGCAAAAAAGCTGCACTTAAATGCACTGGACTTTGTGCATGTGAAGGTGGCTGTTAAGGCCAAATATCTACAGAGATTCGGCCTCAATAGCCGAATGTTCAGAATTTTTTTTTTTTAAGTTTTGGGAGTTCGGAAAATTTGTATTTTAATTTTCCAGTGTGATGCTTTTACTTGTCTTTTTCAATGTAATAAACTTCGAAAACTATCTCAATGATTTTCTTAACCGGATTATGTATATTGATGCATTGGAATGAAATATGCAACCGTAAAAACAGAAATACATAGTTTAGCGTATCCTGAACGGCGGCCATTTTGAAATTCAATATGGCGCCCACAGAGGTTGAGTTTCTAGTGGTTCCACATCTGAAAATATTCACCATGTATTACTCTATACCTGTGCCAAAGTTAATGCTTTCATCATAAAATGCACAATTGTTTGGCTATGCCGCTGTACTAAAATGACTAAATGACCAAATTGTCAATTCTCAATAGTTTCAGCATATGACATGTTTGGTGGGAATGTGATGAAACCTATATGAGATGTAAATGAAACATCCACTGTTGCTAGTGACGTTTATTAACAATAATAATGCCATATGATTTGTGCTGGTATTAACATTTACCCTGTAGAGCAAATGTTCAAAATTCCGCCCCTCTTGCCCATGATTCCTTCAACCCGTTGCACAAGTGACTTGCACACATTCAAAGACCCCAGTGGTGTTACGAATGTTTGTCACACCGTCCTGCACACACGGGCACAATTTCGCACGTTTTGGCACCTCTGGAACATACACCTGCTTTTTATGTGACCCCACAGGTAGAAAATTAAGGATATTCATGTCAGGTGACCATAGATTTCATCACATTCCTACCAAACCTGTCATGTGCCGTAACTCCGAAAATATTGAGAATTGACAATTTGGTCATTTACTCATTTATCTATATTTTTAAGTCTCAAGAATACACCCCCTGATTTATGAAAGGTATTTACGGAACACCCTGTATATATATATATATATATATATATATATATATACAGTATGGCCGCCATGTAATAAGAGCAGCTCATGGATACCAATGTTTCTTTTTTGCTCATCAGAAAACAAACAATATTCCTCATCTTATTAAAATTGTTCACATTGTCACAAGAAAGTTAAATAATCCATTGGCTTCAAGACAATGCCTTTTTCCCCACGTCTCGTAATCTGAAGTGATAGAAAGAGGAATTAAAAAAAAAAACAGTGAGGCAATTTGAATTTCAAATACCACAGAGGTTAACGAAGGTGCTCCCAAAGGTAGTGTCTTGTGGAGTTGATGGTGTCTTTGTGTCTGTCTGTCTGTCTCTTCGAACTATGCTTTACGTTATCCCGAATTCGAAAGTCTGTCTGTATGTTCGTCAACACAATTAACTATATTTGGCCCTATACAAGTGGTTGTCTGTATGACCTTCCGTACTCTTCATGTTCCCCACAGCCTACGTGACTGTACAGTGTCTTGACTTTCAGTATTTCTCGTTTTAATTCTAAATATCATGTCTGTCTGTCAAACTCGAATTAAAATACGTCTTTACAATTCATGTATTTTCCGTATTTATATATGGAGGGTTTCACTGAATATTTTGCCTGCCTATTTGTCATGGCAATAATTATCTGTCTCCACATACATACAGTACTTGTCATGTCTGTCTGTCAGTACCCTCTACATCCCTCACTGTACGTGTGTCTGCACTTTTAAATAAAGAAAAGGAGTGTCTCTCTATTTATACCTTTGATAATAAGTGGACTGGCATCACCATCATGTTTGCTTTAATGCATTATTGTGTACCTTTAACTCTGGCATTACATGGCACATGTTAAAAAGGATCTCACCATTAAATGACAGGTAATAATGTTATAACGACCACGCCAGAAACCTTTCTGTCGTGTGGGCAGCCACATACTGTATACTGTAAGATACATGAAATATATATATATATAAATACTGTATAGTGTGTGTGTGTGTGTGTTGTAGAGAGTTTATTAAATGGTTCATGAGTGGATAAATATTTGTTCGCTAAATTCAATTATTTCATAAATAAAGCCAAACATATTGTTCACTCTATGTGCTAATGAACCGGAGCCATTTCAGGGAATAGTTGCAATATTTCTTCCCTTGCACTCCCTAAACTTCACACACACACACGCACTGATCTAATCATTGTATACATATTAGTGTCACATCTCTGAAGAACACGTGTTGTAGACAGAGCCGACATGATTGGTCTGATGAGTAATAATTAACAACGACAACTCAACTGTTTCACGCAAGTCACTTTTAATTGGTTCATTTGCATTTATTGACAACCTGTACGTTAATGTAGAAAAGGGACAATGAAGGCGAAATAAAACTAGTGTCGCCGAGGTTGACAATGTTAAATTATTCCTCCAACATCAATCGTATCTGATAAGAAATCAGAAATTCCATATTAGTGTAGAATAATATATGAAGGGACTCACAAGGCATCAGTGTACAAGATAATATTTATGTTAGTTTATAATATAATATATAATCTAATCTAACATAAAATATATAATATAATATAATATAATATAATATAATATAATATAAAAGAACATTAGGAGTAAAAACTAATTTGCAGAGGGCTTTTTTCGGGGGGGGGGGGGGTTGGAATTCTGACCCCTGCTAAATTAAGGTATCCCTTTTTTTTTTAGGAATATCTTTTTTTTTGTAACTTGGTCCAAATATCTAGTAAGGTCATATCTACACAGCCTCAAGGAAGGTCATACATCAGGTCATCTCTACACACCCTCAGGGAAGGTCATATATCAGGTCATCTCTACACAGCCTCAAGGAAGGTCATACATCAGGTCATCTCTACACACGCTCAGGGAAGGTCATATATCAGGTCATCTCTACACAGCCTCAAGAAAGGTCATATATCAGGTCATCTCTACACACCCTCAAGGAAGGTCATATATCAGGTCATCTCTACACAGCCTCAAGAAAGGTCATATATCAGGTCATCTCTACACAGCCTCAAGAAAGGTCATATATCAGGTCATCTCTACACAGCCTCAAGGAAGGTCATATATCAGGTCATCTCTACACAGCCTCAAGGAAAGTCATATATCAGGTCATCTCTACACAGCCACAAGGAAGGTCATATATCAAGTCATCTCTAGACAGCCTCAAGGAAGGTCATATAGTAGGTCATCTCTACATAGCCTCAAAGAAGGTCATATATCAGGTCATTTCTACACAGCGTCATATATAAGGGACAATTAAGCCGGGTTTTAGATCTTTACGACTCAGCATTATCAGATTACAGAGAAACGAACATTGAAACGACGACAGTGAAGCGCGTAATACCCTTGTTCCGCGAAGGTTAGAAGCAACCAGACTGAACACAGGTAATCCAGTGTCAAGAAGGAAAAATATAAGAGGGAAGGTCAGAGCTTTATGTGAAGGGATTATTGGAAAATTGATCTTTTATGTAAATGGCCTTCACGAAGATGGCTCTTCTGTCAAGTTTTTTCTTGAAGTCAATGATTTAATTCACCAATAGATATCATATATATATATATATATATATATATATATATATATATATATATATATATATATATATATATATATATATATATATATATATATATATATATATTTCATGTAGATCCACAACGAAAACGTGGATAAGATTAATCTTGATAAAATCACATGGGAAAAGGGAAACAACGGAGCACCTTAGCTTTCGTCTTTATTCAAGACATCTTCAGAGGCAACTGAAGATGTCTTGAATAAAGACGAAAGCTAAGGTGCTCCGTTGTTTCCCTTTTCCCGTGTGATTTTATCAAGATATATATATATATATATATATATATATATATCTTGATAAAATCACACGGGAAAATGGAAACAACGGAGTACCTAAGCTTTCGTCTTTATTCAAGACATCTTCAGAGGCAACTGGATTACATGGACAGAGAGAGGCATAAATATACAGGGTGACCTAAAAACATGAGGTCAGGTCAAAATGATGACATCCACTAATCCCCACACCAACACACACGTAGAGGGTGGTGACGTGACTAGTCATCATTTTGACCTGACCTCATGTTTTTAGGTCACCCTGTATATTTATGCCTCTCTCTGTCCATGTAATCCAGTTGCCTCTGAAGATGTCTTGAATAAAGACGAAAGCTAAGGTACTCCGTTGTTTCCATTTTCCCGTGTGATTTTATCAAGATTTATCTTATCCACGTTTTCATTGTGGATTTTCATAAAATATATATATATATATATATATATATATATATATATATATATATATATTGATGGGTAGGTAGGTAAACAGCGAGCAGTGGACATACATAACTAGGTTCAGGTCTCTCATATTACGTATGAGATGTGCAAATAATACGGAACATATACCAAACTAATATAAGGAAAATACATAAGGAAATGGCAAAAAAAAATATAAATTATCAACAATCTCTCATTTCTTGACAATAAAAAAAAAAATTACCAAAGCTCAGAGACTGTTACCTAACAAACTAGGTATAGCAGTGTGCGTCTATCATCACTACAGTCTCTACACGAGGTGATAGGCTCGAAATGCAAATTTAAGATATTATTAAGACCAACACGAGAGTTTTAAAAAGAATTGAATTTTCATATTTTGATCAGTTAAATCCTTGTACTGTATGTTGTCACTTATTACACGGTATAAAAATCTTTAAACATCCCAATGTTTTCGCCGAACTGCAGTATATTGAATGTTATTTCTTAGCCATAAAATATAAGAGTTGTAGAAGAACTGCACAAAGGAGGATGAGATACAGTAGTTCCGACGACCACAAAACTGAATTATAATGCTCACCATGGTGACTACATCCATCAGGTAACTTACTCTATATACTCTATAGTCCATGGGTGTCAAACCCATGGCCCGCGGGATGGTCAGGTAAATTTATCATCCCGTGAAATTATGATAGAAATAGATATAATCATGTTCATTTAGTAAAATGAATTTTACATACCTAAGATCAGACAAACCCAAATGAGGTATTCCTGGTAAGCCAGGTAAGGCAATGTGTGAAGCTGTAAACTTCAATCCTGCAACTATGTGATATAGCCCCTGTGTTGGCCCTGAAGAGGGTAACTAAAATATGAATTGGCCCTCGAAAGGTTTTGAGTTTGACACAACTGCGTGTCTATACTAGACCCTATTTGTGTCATGGGCTCAGTCATTCATCACCAAATTTGGAAACGCACTCAGATGGAACCAACAAATGTTCTAGTGGAGGAAAATAAATGGAATGAAAACGGGAACACTGTTAAAAGAGAATGGGACACACCCCAACAGCGTCACAGCGGCTATAGTGTACAATACAAAGTGCGAAAATGAAGGCGTCTCCCTTTTATCTTAGGGTCATTTCTTCAGTAGAACCTTCCTTGGGACCTCTTGAGTGTGTCTACAGAAGGTGGTGATGATTGACCGTACAATTTTCGATCCACGATACGAAGAAGACAAGAATACTAAAGCCTGTGGGTGACGGCTGCCTGACAGGACACGTGACACTCTAACGAGTCGTAACCCCCCTTATTTATTTACAACATGGCCTGTTACTTCTCCAAACTCTACAGTCACTTCCCTAATATATACAATAGCACGTTTATGGTGAACTCTTAGAGCAAACATCAGAAGGCTAAATATTCAGTTGGTCAGGTTAGAAGGAGGTAAATCCTCGGTGGTGCTGTTACATTGTTCAATAATTGCTTGCTCAAATACTGTAGTCTAACTGCCCGATTTTGTTTATACTGAATCTTGACCAAGTTTTTTACCACATGCAATAACACCGTTAATCTTAATATTTATTTTATTTATTTTTTAACTTCTGTTTTCGTATGTTTTTCCCATACCGATGCAATGCTCCGGAATCAAATCAACGACCCGAGTACTGGACGCGAATGCTATATCCACCCCCCCCCCCCCCCCCCCAAAAAAAAAACGGTGTAAAAGCTTCTTTCTTTGAAACAAACGAAAATACATTTGCACACAAAAATTTATGAACATCAACACAACGACCACCACCACCACCATCACCATTACCTACTTGGAATAACTACTGCCGTAAATATTCTCAGTATGTACTTTAGTGAGGTATTTCGAGTAAATTTGCACTAGATGGAGAATTTGTAATGGCTTTTCCACCTGGCAGCGATGAATATACGGTATACCTAATTTTTTTTTAATTCAAAACAATCTGTGTATATGTTATGCACACACACACGGATCGAACACAATATTCTGACAGCTTTAATTACAACACAGAGCAAATCTCGTTGCTATCATAGGATAGACGGTGTGTTAACAATTGTGTGCCAACGAGAACGACAGAAAAAATTAACTAATACTATACAAAGCTGTCACGAGCACTTGGCCCTGGACACACCTGACTTACTGTCCGCTCTTACCTCAGATGAGTCTAATGGTGGTCCGATTAAGTTTATTTTGCTTTTAGTTCATCATTGTTATTTAGATTAGCTACTTTATTATTATTTTAAGTTAATCTACGTTGAATATCGTTAATTTTCATTCATGTTAGGGTGATTTAAGGTTGATTATGCTAATAAGTGATTAGTACGTGTTACTTTATATTACGTTAGGCTAATCTAATTTAGGTTTAACTAATCTAATGAAGTCAATTTAGGTTACATTAGGTTAATATCGTTACATAACCTGACACTTAATTTACTTAATATACATTTAATTAGGTTAGTTCGAATTATATATTAGCCTTAATTTAACTATAATTAGGTTAATTTAATTTAGTTCAGATTACTTCAGGTTAATCGTAGATCGGGTTAGTAAAATTACATGGAAATGATTTATATCACAGCAGTTAAGTTTAGTTTAAGTTAAATCTATTCACAGTGATTTAAAACCCAAGATTGGTTAAGGGAAGCTGAACTAAATACATGTATTCTAATTAAGTTGTATTAGATTAAGGCATCTTAAAGGTTAACTGAGCTGGTTTAACTAAATTCAGGTTAAATTCGACTATTATTAATTTATTATCCTATGGTAGGCGTAGTTAAGTTAATTTGTGTTGGGTCTTCTGGGGGAAAAGATCTCTAATGTGAGAGTTGTTAGTTAGAAAGTGACAAGTGAAAGTACTGTTATTGTAATAGTAATGAAGGAGAGAGTATAAGTAGTTGCTGAATAGTAGTGGTAGTGAGTAAGTAAGAATATCACTTGTAATAATAGTAGCAGAAGTTTTAATGTTATTTGTAATAATAGTAGAATTAGCATTACAAACCTAAACACCAGCAGTAGTGGCACATTATCAATAATAATAATAATAATAATAATAATAATAATAATAATAATAACCAATATCAGTTCATAACACAACATAAAACTTACGTCAGATATACACACAACAACATCACGCCTGGGTAAAAAAAAGTCAATCGAAAACCCAGTTAATCGTGTTCCAGTATAAGCTCAAACGAGTTTTAATTAATCATGGTAATTCAACCGGTGTGTGTGTGTGTTTTGTTCCAGTACAAAGAAAACTACCAGCACCAACGATTTGGCTTATTCCTGCAACACTGATACAATGTTAAGAGTAAAGTTGCTCGCCAATATACTGATATACTGTACATAAGTCTAGATGCTTGACACAGGTTTACATGGCTGTGTTTTGTTTTACTTGCCTGTATATATGTAGGTATAACCATATTTTCTCAAACGTTATTAACATGCTGATATATGTTGCCAAATTGAATATAGATACTCGTCGATTATGCCTTAACATGCAACTGACGTGTTTGCCAATAGGGTAAACTTTTTGCATGAATTGCTTTAACTTAATGGGAATTGGCTCATATATTATCAAATCTGCTTTGTTTCACTTACGAGGTCGCTTACTAACCTAACCTAACCAAGCACAGCTTAAATTAGGTTAGTTTGGTTTAATAATTTAGAAATGACGCTACGAGACTGAAGTTTGTGTTATGGTGTAATTGATCAACAAAAAAATCAATAAATAAATTAACTGCTTCGTGACTATCCCATTTTAGTCTTCCAATGTTCCACCATAACCTCTACCCACACTACCTACCTCTACTACCTACTACCTACGCTCTTCTACTTACACTCTCCTCACCTCTACCTTACCTCCCTCTAATCACACTCTATCTACCTCTACCCATACTACCTACCTCTTCTCATACTCTCCTCACCTCCACCCACACTACCTACCTCTACCCACACTACCTACCTCTGCGCACACTCTCCTCACCTCTACCCACACTGCCTACCTCTATCCACACTATCTACCTCTGCCCACACTCTCCTCACCTCTACCCACACTATCTACCTCTACCCACACTATCTACCTCTACCCACACTACCTACCTCTACCCACACTCTACCTGCGTCATTTCAGTGCCTCACACGGGTATTAATAATGCTTCACAAGACCTCACATAAGGCTTTACCCGAGTTATTGAAAAAGTTCAAAAGTTCAGTCTTTTTTTTCAGTAAGTCTTTTTTCTAAGACTTCATCCGGATTTTCCCTAATCTTAACTTACGAAGCTTTTCAAACTCCTACATAATGATTCCTTCACACCAATCAGAATATGTCTTCTTACTAGACCCACAAATAAAATTTTTAGTAATTTTTTCCGCTTTAGTTGGGTCACGTCTAACTAGTCGCATGAGGAACGACGCGAAGACAACGGCCAAGAGCCTAAAAAAAATCGAGTCATTTGTCTTTTTAGCCAGCAGAAGCGAGACCAAAAAACGAAAAAATTTCCCCACTTAAGACGCCGCCGTAAATAGATATACTGTATGTCGTTCACTTAACATTCTTGTTGTCAAAGGCAAAAATATCGTATCAAATCTCTCAAATATCCGTGAAAACTTTCCTCGGGATTTTCTATGAAGCATGGCCATCACTTCGTCTTATCCTGCTTCTCATACATAGTCCAACATCTCTCCTCTGAACGTCTCAGGTAGCAGCTGCTACCAGAGGAATTTTTTCCCAAGCCGTACACGTATACGAGTATAGCTTCAGCAATTTTTTCAGCACAGTTCGCACTAAAGAGAGTCTCTCTCTCTCTCTCTCTCTCTCTCTCTCTCTCTCTCTCTCTCTCTCTCTCTCTCTCTCTCTCTCAAAGGGTGATATTAATTACAATAGCTATCTCCATGTTCCTCCCTACTTACACGCGAAGGAAGGAAAGAGAGAAAAGGGTAGGGTAGGTAGGTTGGTAGGTAGGGAAGGAGGGAAGGAGGGAGGGAGGGAGGGAGGGGTGCACATGCAGGTAAGGAGGAAGGACAGGAAAGAGAGTGAGAGTGATATTATATACAGAATCTCTTGAACACCACTAGGGACTACTTCATCCTATGAGAAGTAAAAAAAAAAAAAAAAAAACGACGACACGCCACGGTATGTTTTATATAAATTGCGAAAACAAATATTGCGGTAGAAAACTGAGAGTTACTGGGCCTGATGACTAGTGTGAGGGTACAGTCAGCCCAAGGCATTCCCGTGGCCAGTGTTACCAAGGAATCCATCACCCACGCACAAACTCTAGTTCACGAACACATTAATGTAAGCGTGTTGAATTATTAATCTTTGTTACATTTAAGCATTATACTGAAGTTTTCGTATGATAACTAATGTTGTAAGTGGTGGGTGAAGGCGAGGTATACACGTGTAACAGCAGTAGCGAGGTACAGTTGCAGAAATGTGTTCCTACACCTCCTGTGGTAACCTTAGTTTCAAAACGGCACCGTCGCAGTAATAGTATCACTATTTATGAACGAATGGGTACCGGTCGTGTAACGACGGACGTGATGGATAGGTCATATAGATTGGACGTTTGACGAAACGGGTTACCACAGTGGTGTAGGAAAACATTTCCGCAACTATACCAGTAGGTCAGTCAGTCCTAGTCATCATAGCGCAATACTCTTACTGTGAAATATATCCCTTTACCTTACCGCAACTAACATAAAAGAAACTATACACAAATTAAAATATTTAATGAATTTTTAAAACGACGACAATAAAAGCAATAAACAATAAAAATTACAACAATAATGACAAGAGTAATAAAATAACAAAATATTAAGTCCAAACAACACCTGAGGTAGTAAGCAGCTACCAAACAGGGAGGTACTACCGCCTGGGATAATATTGGAAGCATAATGTGTCTAATGGTAGACCCTGCTGCCATATGGCACCACAAAAATTTTGACCAAGTTCCAGGTTGCTGATCTTACTTTCTGCCTCATTTACACACAACTGCAGGGTCTCAATTGTTTCTCTTACTATTGACAACACAACATACATATATCGTTTCTCACTATTGATCTTTTTTTCATTTTTGTATTTCTTTAGGGCTCTTTATTATTATTATTATTATTATTATTATTATTATTATTATTATTATTATTATTAGTGTTATTATTATTATCATTATTTTTTTATTATTTAATTTCAATTTTGTATTATTTATTATAAATTTTATTATTATGAATTATTATTATTATTATTACATTTTCGCCCCCCAGGTAAAGATGTGGCTCAGTGACATGTGCCCGGGTGGGCTAATCCCCGTAAAAAAAAAAAAAAAAAAAACTCCAAAGTCTGCATTACCTTTTTGTCTTATACCCTGACTTTTTGGGTTAATTCTTGTATAAAAACAAACTTGTGGGAGTATGTGGAGGTGAGGCGCTAGGTAGCTCCCCGACACCCACCTCAGGCCACCACAAGCTAAGAAATTTATTTATTTTTATTCTTAAAAGAAAATGCGGATGGGAGTGGTGAAAGTGGAACGAAGAGTAGTGTGGAAAATGAAGGAGAAAGTTGGGATGAGGTAAATGAGAAGAGAAAGCGACGAGATAGGTAGCGATGAAAATGAAGGAGAAAACTGGGTAGAAATTAGTAGGGAAAGTAAGGCAGAAAGAATCGAGGAAGTAATAAATATAGTATATATATCTATCTATATAAAACAAAGAAGTCTGTCTGTCTGTTTGCGTGTCGGCACGAGAATCTTGGAAACTACTTTACCGATCTGTAGTGATGATGGATGGTGTTATATGTAGTGATGATGGATGGTGTTATATGTAGTGATGATGGATGTTGTTATATGTAGTGATGAAGGGTGGTGTTATATGTAGTGATGATGGGTGGTGTTATATGTAGTGATGATGGATGGTGTTATATCTAGTGGTGATGGATGGTGTTATATGTAGTGATGATGGATGGTGTTATATTTAGTGGTGATGGATGGTGTTATGTGTAGTGATGAAGGATGATGTTATATGCAGTGATGAAGGATGATGTTATATGCAGTGATGATGGGTGGTGTTATTTGTAGTGATGATTAGACAATAAAATAATAACAGTTTAATGCTAAAAAAATTATACTTTGCTGTACCGTTGTAGTGAAAAACATGGTGGAACTTACATACACCGTTAATGAACTATTGATGGAAGAAGAAGTTTTGGGGACTGAACAGTGAGACAATGTGGAGCCTCCCGGAGGGTGGCGTCCTACCGTGGCCTAGCGAATGAGCCGTCTGGAGGGCGGCGATTCTGCTAGTGAAATAATAAATAAAGTGGCACCGAATCTTGAGAAGAAGGGAATTGGTGTACAGAGAGAGAGAGAGAGAGAGAGAGAGAGAGAGAGAGAGAGAGAGAGAGAAATGGATGGAATGATAGAATAAATGGAGGAAAAAGTGACTAGTGAGTGGAGTGACTGGCGGAGGATGTTGTGGAGTGGCAAAAGAAGAAATGGGATACGTGGCGAAGAAAGTGAAGTAAGTGGTAAGGAAGATGAGAAAATGATGGAACGTAGCACAGAAGAGAGTTAAAGAAAGTAAACACTTACATCCTACAGTAGATAAACACACCGATAGAAAGTAACAACAGAATTATAGACGAAGGTAATTGTAACTCAAACAGAAATATACACTGCATATTCTGATCTATAGAAAAAAAAAAACATTTAAATAAAAAACGTACACATAAATAGAAACAATAAAACAATCGCACGTATGTACAATATGGCATAAATTGTGGGACATACAAAACAAAATCATATTATTATCAAATCTCCCCCCCCCCCCCCCGGGAACCTGCCACTCAAATAAGGGGAAGAATTAATATGTGTAGTTTAGCGACAGCTGTCAGTGGGAAAACCTCAAAAGTAAATATAGATTCTATAACTCATATATACCTGTAGTATATATATATCCAGGAGCTTAGTCAACACGACAGAAATATCACCACCACAGTGCTATTTTCTCCTTCTCATAATCTCTGATCAAATTTACGTCAAAGTTCAACACCCTTCCTGGAAAAAAAAATATGGACGACTGGCAAGTATAGACGATGAAAAACACGTAAACACGGAGGCTGCGACTGACCTACATACCGTGATCCCGCTCATATATCCCTGGAGGCTACCCGCCCTGATCCTCCCTAAGGCCCTTGACTGTCACTTAAATCTGGTTTATTTTTCCTTTGTGCTGTACTAAGAATCGGGAAGATAATGGAAACAATCAATTCCTGGTGGTGGTGTTGTAAGATGATATGAATTTATCTGTAATACTTTCCTTATTGAAAAACCATGGTTTATGTAAATATTTCAATGTTTGGTTAATAATAATAATAATAATAATAATAATAATAATAATAATAATAATAATAATAATAATAATAATAATAATAATAATAAATTTACACATTAAGTCAGACTGGTAATTCAGTGATGTACACTCGTCCGACTAATGACCTGCTTACCAAACTATTTATCAAAACGGTAATATTAAATACCATATCCGCTATATTCAAGTTATCATTTAGTAATAAAAAAACATGCACTGATCTAAGTGTAACTCCAAACGTGCAATATATATTTTCGACGTTTTCTCTATATTATATTTTACGGCTCTCGTTGATATCGCAAAATCGACATCAAGATGAAAGCAAAGTCTTTGACAACACTCGGAATATTGCGACGTCCGCAGTCCTGTGAGAAGGCAGTAGGGCGAGGGGAGGGGAGAAGGGGGAGTAGGATGAGGGTGAAGTGGGAGAAGAGGAAAGGGGGATAGGAGAAGAGCGAGCGAAATAAAAGTAAATGGGTTGATAGTGTGGTGGTGGTGGTGGTGACGGTGGTGGCGGTGGCGGTGGCGGTGGCGGAGACGGAGGCAGTGGCGGAGGCGGTGGCGGCATCGGTGGCGACGGGGCCGGAAGGTAGTAGTGGTGGTAGAGGAGGGTGGTGGTGGAGGTGGTGGTGGTGGAGGTGGTGGTGGTGTAGGTGGTGATGGTGGTGGTGGTGGTAGCGGAGGGTAGTGGTGGTGGTAGCGAAGGATAGTGGTGGTGATGGTGGTAGCAGAGGGTAGTGGTGGAGGGGTGGTGCCGGGGTGGTGGTGCAGGGGTGGTAGTATGAGGTGGATGAGGAAGGTGAGGCCAGGTGATCATCAGGTGGTGAGGACCGTAACGATGCTGTCCTCTGCACTTTTCCTGTATCTGGCGGGCAGCAAAGATCATGTCAGTGGTACCACGTGATGGTCTAAAACCACATTGAGATTCTGGGAGGAAGTTTTCCGCCTCAGGAAGGAATCTGTTTCGGAAGACTCGGGCGATAATCTTGCCAGGCAAAGCCAACTCCATAAATGCGGTTTCTCTCCGCAGCAGGCTTACCCTTCCAGAAGAAGGTATAGCCAACCTGCATCTGGGAGCCGGGACTCACTGATGGCTGCTATGTCGATGTTATACCTAGCCAGCTCTTTTGCCACAAGGGCAATTCTTCTTTCAGGACACTCACTTGTGCCAATATCCAGAAGGGTCCTGACATTCCATGGAACGACCATAAGAGGTTGTGTGGGTCTTTTTTTTTGGATCTGTGGTTTTAACTGTGTTTTCGACCGCTTAAAGATGACCTTACTGGGTGCGGTTGCCCAGTCAGGTTGGGTTTTTAGGCAGGCTATGTTTAGGGCACCTTTCCTAGCCCCCCTCACCATGTGGGGATGAGCAGAGTGGCTCCTCGAAAGAGCTGCTCAGTCGCCCAGACAGGACTGGATTACACTGCTGCCTAGATCCCAGTGCATAAACGACTCTCTTATCTGTGCCTTCCATGTGCAGAGATGTGACTAGAGACTCCCAGTAGTCATCTCTGCCTGTCCCCGTCTCCACTCGTCCGTTGCCATAGGACTTTTGGGGGTACAGGAGTTTTGATGATGATGAGAGGTATGATGAACGGGATGATGGCTGCGTGTGAGGAGGAGGAGGAGGAGGAGGAGGAGGAGGAGGAGGAGGAGGAAGAAGAAGAAGAAGAAGAAGAAGAAGAAGAAGAAGAAGAAGAAGAAGAAGAAGAAGAAGAAGAAGAAGAAGAAGAAGAAGAAGAAGAAGAAGAAGAAGAAGAAGAAGAAGAAGAAGAAGAAGAAGAAGAAGAAGAAGAAGAAGAAGAAGAAGAAGAAGAAGAAGAAGAAGAAGAAGAAGAAGAAGAAGAAGGAAGAAGAAGAAGAAGAAGAAGAAGAAGAAGAAGAAGAAGAAGAAGAAGAAGAAGAAGAAGAAGAAGAAGAAGAAGAAGAAGAAGAAGAAGAAGAAGAAGAAGAAGAAGAAGAAGAAGAAGAAGAAGAAGAAGAAGAAGAAGAAGAAGAAGAAGAAGAAGAAGAAGAAGAAGAAGAAGAAGAAGAAGAAGAAGAAGAAGGAGGAGGAGGAGAAGGAGAAGAAGGAGGAGGAGGAGAAGGAGAAGGAGAAGGAGGAGAAGGAGAAGGAGAAGGAGGAGAAGGAGAAGGAGAAGAAGAAGAAGAAGAAGAAGAAGAAGAAGAAGAAGAAGAAGAAGAAGAAGGAGGAGGAGGAGGAGGAGAAGGAGAAGGAGAAGGAGGAGAAGGAGAAGGAGAAGGAGGAGAAGGAGGAGGAGAAGGAGAAGAAGAAGCTGTGTGTTCTACACTTTGTGAATGATTCATTCCGTTTATATTACTGTCATATATGACGCAAAGTGTAAAAGGGAATAGGATAAAGAAATTAATTTTCATTTTATGAGGCTTTTATTTTGTACAAGGGTGTATTTGACACGTATCATTGTTTTAAAATAATCTTTAATTCTGCCATCACACTCGGGAAATCAGGACGGTCGGAGATGTTGAGAATTCGATTTTTTTGTGTCGGTAACGAGCCACTCCAAATCTTGTTTTACCGCTTGGTCAGCGACAAAAAATTTGGAACAACACTCAATAAGATGGATAAAGGAGTATTGATCAGTGATAGGACTGTAAGGTGACCAACCGAAAAGGATGGGACACATCCAAGGATGGCCCTTCTCATCCTCACATTTCAGGAATATCCAACAACCAGATACGTAAGTCAATTATACTGACTTGGAAAGTGTCGCAGGATTTTTGCAGTATGATGTTATCTATTTTAAGATCGTTGCGAATGACGTTTTGTGAGTTAATGCTCTGAATTTGGTCAGCGGTGGCGGAAAGAATCTGGAATATCTCCCTGGTATTTGGTGGGGATTGAGAAATGTATTTATCAAGGGTATCATACCCGACGAAGGACATGAGGAGCTCGGTCATGTAATTCACCCCCAAGTGTGACACCCCTTCTCTTAGCTGTCTCTTCAAACTATCAAAGTTTGCCCTTCTGATATCTGGGACTTTAGTGGAATTTTCCATGCGTCTCTTCTGAAATTCTAACTGGAGATATGATAGAAGTATTTAAGTGGGTGAAAGGAATCAATAAAGGGGACATAGATAAAGTTTTTATAATATCCGAGCAGGATAGGACTCGTTGCAACGGATTCAAGTTGGATAAGTTTAGGTTTAGGAGGGAGATAGGAAGAAACTGGTTCACAAATAGGGTGGTGGACGAGTGGAACAAGCTTAGCAACTTTGTAGTAAGTGCGGGAACTCTGGAAGTTTCAAAAGGAGGCTAGATAGATTCATGGATGATAGAGAGTGGTAGTAACTCTCGACAGGAGCTGCCATGCACAGGCCAACCGGCCTATTGCAGACTCCTTATTTTCTTATGTTCTTATGTTCTTATGTGGTGCAATGTTATATTAAATGTTGTGAACTGTTATAGTGAACATGTGGTGTACTGTAGTAATGAACATGTGGTGTACTGTTGTAATGAACTTCTGGTGCACTGTTGTAGTGAACATGTGGTGTACTGATATAGTAAATATGTTGTGTACTGTTATAGTGAACATGTGGTGCACTGTTGTAGTGAGCATGTGATGTACTGCTATAGTAAATATGTGGTGCACTGTTGCAGTGAACATGTGGTGTACTGTTGTAATGAACATGTTGCAGTGTTGTAATGAACACTGTTGCAGTGAACTTCTGGTGCACTGTTGTAGTGAACATGTCGTGTACTGTTGTAGTGAATATAAAAACATAAGAATGGAGGAAATTGCAGCGTTCCTATTAGCCCATACTGGGCAGACCCATTTACACTCAACCCTTTATGCTCATATATCCTTCCAACCTAGGTTTGGAGCTATCCATCTTATTCGAGTCAATAATGATGTTTAGTAACTTGTTCTATTAATCTACTACTCTATTTCCAAACCAATGTTTACCTATTTCGCGCCTATATCTAAATTTGTCTAATTTAAACCCATTGTTACGAGTTCGCTCCTGGTTGGAAAGTTTGAAAGCCTTTGTTATGTCTCCTTTGTTTAGCATTGACTTCCATTTATACACCTCTATCATATCGCCCCTCACTCTACGTCTCTCGAAGGGGTGCAATTTAAGATGCCTTAACCTGTTTCTATACTCGAGGTTCCTAATGCCCGGGATTAGTCTTGTCATTCTCCTCTGAATTCTCTCCCGGGATTCTATATCCATTCTGTAATACGGTGACCAGAATTGAACTGTGTACCCCAAGTGAGGTCTCACAAGCGCAAGATATAGTTTCAGGATGACCTCTCTATTTTGTAACTAACACTCCTTTGTCTGAACCCAAGTACTTTATTAGCCTTGTTTCGAGCAAATACACATTTACTTTGACCGTATCGAAGGCCTTGGTTAGGTTGATGAAAGCCATGTACAGGTAAGTTATGGTGAGGCCAGGTAATCATCAGGTGGTGAGGAAGGTGAGGCCAGGTGATCATCAGGTGGTGAAGAAGGTGAGGCAAGGTGATCATCAGGTGGTGAGGAAGGTGAGGCCAGGTGATCACGAGGTGGTGAGGAAGGTGAGGCCAGGTGATCATCTGGTGGTGAGGAAGGTGAGGCCAGGTGATCATCAGGTGGTGAAGAAGGTGAGGCCAGGTGATCAAGAGGTGGTGAGGAAGGTGAGGCCAGGTGATCATCTGGTGGTGAGGAAGGTGAGGCCAGGTGATCATCAGGTGGTGAAGAAGGTGAGGCCAGGTGATCAAGAGGTGGTGAGGAAGGTGAGGCCAGGTGATCATCTGGTGGTGAGGAAGGTGAGGCCAGGTGATCACGAGGTGGTGAGGAAGGTGAGGCCAGGTGATCATCAGGTGGTGAGGAAGGTGAGGCCAGGTGATCACGAGGTGGTGAGGAAGGTGAGGCCAGGTGATCATGTGGTGGTGAGGAAGGTGAGGCCAGGTGATCATCAGGTGGTGAAGAAGGTGAGGCCAGATGATCAAGAGGTGGTGAGGAAGGTGAGGCCAGGTGCATCAGGTGGTGACATATATATTCTCGCATTTTCACACTAAATATTATGACTCTCGTAGACACTCACATTAGCATAAGTTAATGATCTTCAACGCCAACCAGCCAACGTTATTTCTCAATACATCAGCAACTGACGTGCAAAGAGGCTGTGTGAAAGGATGAACTCGATACAATTAATCAAGAAGGAACATCCAAAATTTACTAAAATTCAAAGACAAGGCACAATCTGTAGAAAGTCGAAAAAAAGAAACTTTAATATATTCTCGAGCCATGAAACGCTAAACAAGTTGTGTGTTGACGGGAGGTGACGATGGACAGGTGTAGGGTTACAAACACACCCCAGGCAGCTGTCCTACCTAGAATAACACACACACACACACACACACACACACACCTACCTGGCGCTCCTCTGGGAGCACAGGTCAACTGTTATGTTGGCCCATACCAACTCCCTCCCCTGAACCCCTCCTCCCCACCGGAATATCAATACGTTTTCGCCAGAAGTTACTATTTCATTTAGGAAAGGAATGAAACCAGTGTTGAATAGTGGTAAACAGTGCTTTAGTCAGTGAAAAGCAACTCAACAGTAACAGCTTAGTCGTACCCAAGTTAACCTTCACACAGTGATGTCCCAGGTACCCAGTGATAACTGTCCTAAGACTCAACAGCACCAGTTATGTGTTAATCCGTCCACGATAGGGAGGCCTGGGACCACACCTCATTCACTTGAGTGAGTGAGGTCTTGTGAAACCAGACCACGTGGTGTCCCCATGGTGCTACGATACCTCGTAGTGAATGAGTTGCTATAGCATCATGTGAGGTTCCTCATAACACCATCTGTGAGGGAATTACTACACCACGTCAAGCCCCTCATAACACCATCTGTGAGGGAATTACTACACCACGCCAGGCCCCTCATAACACCATCTGTGAGGCAATTACTACACCACATCAAGCCCCTCATAACACCATCTGTGAGCGAATTGCTACACCACGTGATGCCCCTCATAATACCATTTGTGAGGGAGTTACTACACTTCCTGTCTGCTGTGACCTCCACTGTAAACATTAATCTGTATGTTCACTGTATGTTCCTTTACCATTTCTCGAATGGAGGCTTTTGTTAAACCACCAATGTATGTAATACGTCATTTATGTCCAATGTTTGTTTTCAGCCTTCGGGCTGCAGAATTTCTTCAATAAACCGTTAATTATTATTATTATTATTTAATTACACACACACACACACACACACACACTACTGTATATTTGGCATTTATCAGTAATTATTCATGTATATAATAATTCAGTGTGTTCTTAGTTTTATTACCAGAAAATCGTCCTTAATTCTTATTTTACAGACATTTTTCCACATAAAGACTAAGTTACCTCTGCAGATGCACTCAAAGATGTGGTCTCACTCTTGAAGAAGACTGAAGTAGTGAAACGTGGCTATCTGGTTCCCTAGAATTATATAATATAGCTGCCTGTCTTGCTCGTCTATCAACTTGCCTCTTTCTCCAGGTGTCTGCCTGGGTGAAGATAAACTAAAATTGGGAGAAGTAGGACAATAACTTGTGCGCTTATCCTTCAAACTCACGATTCCTAATACTCCTTAAATCACGCCTTAGCGCCTTCCTTCAGCGAAACACCCTGAGAGCGGGGCCAGGTTATGGCTGTATTGAGGATGGCTGTTTCCCTAAACCAGTGGTTCTTAACCTTTTTCACTCCATTCCCCGCTTGAGGAATTTTCAACATCCTCGTGGCCTCCTTCATTTCCCCCCCCCCCCCCCATTCAGTCCTATCATCACTTGCAGAGGGATGACACACGGACACGTACTGAACAAGTCAGTTCAGCAGCTCGGTCCAGCGCCTGTCACACAGACAGGGACTGGATCTGTGAAATCTTAAATAATCCGTAAAAAAAAAAAAAAAAAAAAAAAATTTGCACCAGAGTATGTAAATATTAAAATTGTATTGCCGTTATGATTAAACAAAATGAAAAAATAAGTCAAGTTTTGTTTAATTCAGATTCCCAACATTATTTGGAAACGCACAATTTATAACAGCTCGCCGTGGCTCCCCTAAATTCTTGCCGTGGCTTCCTTGGGGGCCATGGTCCCAGGTTGAGAACCACTGCCCTAAACCATAGGTGTGAACAAACATCGGTGCGACAGCGGGTTTGTGGACGAGCACATTATCATGGAACAGGAGCACACCTACAGTCTCTATTCCCGTTGTATCTCCAGAATGACGCCGCGCAATTTTCGCATTAGTCTATCATAATATTCATAAGTGATCGTTATTTTGTGCCTTAAGTACCCGATCAGTTGAATCTCTTTAGAACCCTAGAAAATCAAGGCCATAATCTTGCGGACAAACAGTTGACTTCTGAACTTGTTGGAGGGCGGACAATTCAGCTGCTTCAATGACATGAACTGAGTCTTTCATTAGAAGTCCTAATGATTAACCCAGGTCTCATTTCTTGGCATCGTTCAGGCAAGTAAGTTGGCTAGATGGACTTACACCGTTCAAGCAGTGGCGATTTAAGGCCATTCTCTGGAGTCGATCATCAGCGTTGAAGTTTCGAGGAACCCATCTCGAAACCTTATACAAACCCAAATGTCCCTAAATGGTATTTAACACTTCCATGTGGAGTGCCAACCTCCGTGCTTAATTCACTGACTTTGATAAGACGGTCAGCTACAGTCAAGCCTACGGTTGCCTCGGCATGTTTCTTAAAGCCGTCCTGACTGCGGGTCATCCCCAAGGCTCTCATGCCCACTCATGAACTCCTTGGGCTACCTTGGTATGGTGGCACATGAGGATTTATCTATGCCATACACCCCCACCATGCCTCGCTGAATTTCCTTTGCTGTGGATATTTCTCTCGTTAAAAAAATTCTGAAAAGCATATGTTCAATTTTACCCAAATCTGTAATTTCCGCAAGCATCATACTTTAATTTCTAACTCTGATACAGTATACAACTTTGTTACACAAAAAATAGAACTCTACGCTTTATCCCGGAGTTGTAAAACACGCACTCACTCACCCACTTACACACACAGAAAACACCAACATAAACTTATAAACACAAAACTCTACACGCACACCCACACAGGAAACACTCATTAAAGAAACTTACATACACAGGAACGTACACACAGAGAAAATAATTAAGAAGTAAAGACAGAAAAAATAATCACTTTCTACAACTGGTGGAGGAATTCACTTACAGACGAGAAATTAACGAAGATATTACCCCGGAACAATACACTGTATACTATCAAGTTTTGCGATATCATTCAAGTGTAACTGAAAAGACGACATGTCTAATTTCGGTAGAGTCTCAGTGTCATTACGACGTATTATTTTGTCCTCTGTTACTGTAACACAGCTTAAGGGAGAATGTTTGATACATACCCAGGTAATGTAAGAAAGACTGGGCTATACGACCCTTTGAAAATTCGGTTTCTATATCTGTTTTACTTACGAGAGATTACAAGAATGTTTTTAGGTAAGACTTTGTCTGTCTGTGTCTTACTCTCTTTGACTATGCCAATGAGCGTCACTTCCTCAAGTTTGTCTCATTTTTCTTCTATTTAGTAAAATATTAACACAAAATAGTACATTTCTACTGTCAAATTTCCCTTCTATCTGTCTCCACTTATGATATTGTTTCCTTTTCCTAGCATTTTTTTTATTTCCCCACGATTTTTCTTATTTCCCAAGAAAATAATATACTAAACCAAAATAAATAAAAAAGGAGTAAGTAAATATACATATACTGTACGTACATAGTGCCTCACCTTCTCATCCAACGACATTTTATATTTTCACCCCAAGAGCCGTGTAAAATACAGTGTAAATAATGTTTTGGGATTGTAATTTTCAATCTAGTGTTACAGAAACCGATGAGATCTAACTGATTAATGCTGACCTGAGATGTAGCTTCGTATTGTTAATGTGCTTACTAAGACATCCCACACATCTCCCCCGTAATGGCCAATCATACACCTCGCTACCAGACTTACCAAAAATAAATAAAATAATAGTGAAGTCATTTTTTTTTTCGTTATTATTCAGCTGTTGTTATTGTTAAGACAGTAATTCTGTTTTCAATCAAATCTATCTGAGGACTGTTACGTTTATAGGGAATCCCTTACCAGACATTGGTTTCTCTAGGAAATTTATCAGAAATTGTCTACGGAATATAGCTTTTACTTCCACAGAGAAAGTTTTGTGTGTTCTGGTTATTATGTCTCCTAGATGTTCCTACAAATAGTTAGAGGCTGTTTTTTGCTCCTCACTGAAAGGAATATTTTTTTTTTTCACCAGATATTCCCCACAGTGGCTCACCGTGTAAACCACCATTAGATCCAACGCTACTGCTAAGTATTACCTTCCTGAGCAATGCCGGTAGAATAAAAATGTTAAAAACACCCACGACCAAGCCCTTAACACACACCATCGGATGAAGTGATAATGTACTGGATACTTTTAAAACAATTATACTTGTCACACTTATCGAGCCTCGTTACTCCACAGTTTGGTCAGAATAATTTTGACTGAACTTCCTATCTTCCAAACCGAACATCGTTTAAATTATGTTAATTAGTAACTTTCCAGACGTACCAGTGTTAGTCCACAGCCTTACAGCTTTTACCCACGACAACAACGACCCTCTTCATGTCTAAATATACTCACTATCTTTATGAAGAAATGTAGTGACAATTTTATCAATGAGAAGAAATAGTTTAAACGTAACGTTAACACACATCAACTCTGACGTATGTATGTGTGGAGATGTTCTGAGACAGTCTACCTGGTGAAATGTCAATCAGTCGTGTTAATATTCTTTCAATCAAGAGAAATATTTACTATAAGCTCTTGATAGACAGTAATGCCTTAAAGAATACAATACAAAAGGAAATTCGGGTGGATGATTTAAATTAAATCATTCACATCTAACTACTCTTATTTTCTTCTTCCTGTGTAAAATAAGTTTTTACTGTCCAATGACGTCATCAAACACTTAAAATGTTCTTCTTTTGTGGAGGGGGGGAGGGGGGGGGGTGTTCATTTAGGAAGAGGGAGAGTTAGCTGTCTTGTCACTCTGGTTCACAAATGAATAAGGCAAAAAGCATTGTGTTTATCCATAAGACAAGACAATGTTAAATACAAAAATAACCTTACGTGATCCGTGGATATCAATCATATATATTAAGTATGGTTAATGGTGAAAGATATCCAGTGTTGTCCCAGACCAACAGACCATGGGTTGAGAGAGAGAGAGAGAGAGAGAGAGAGACTTAAAAATCAGACTTCAGAAGAAAATGTGAGAGTGAAGACGAAGTCCATTAACATGTTCCAAGATCCTTCCTCCTCCTCTCTTTTCCTCCTCCTCTCTTTCCCTCCTCTCTTTCCCTCCTCCTCTCTTTCCCTCCTCCTCCTTTTCACTCCTCCTACTCCTCTTTCATTCTCTTCCTCCCACCATTCCTCCCTCTCCCTCTTATCTGTCCTTCCTTTATTTCTTCTTTGTCTTTTTCTTCTCATCTTTTCCTTCTTCTTATCATCCCCTTCTTAGTGCCCATTAGAATACCAGTAACACATAAAAACCCTTTAACATACCCATAACATATTATATATTAACGATAGCATAACCTAATTTCGTAACTCAATTAAAGACATAACGTATGATTACTGATATGTGACAATTTACCGAAAAATACCATCATTTTTACTTATAAAAAGATAATACCAAAGAAAAGCTCTAAATAACTCCTTAAATACAGTAAAAATTTTAATTTACCCTTTAAGCAGTTTTAGGTAATATGAAAACTTGTAAATTACTTCACAAAATAAGAATAAAGCTTCAAAATAATCTGTAAAATAGGACGAAAGCTTGAATTTATTCCCTAATATACCACTAAAACTTAAATTCATTTCCCAAAATACGTTTAAAACTTGAGTTTACTGCTTAAAATTCTCTTATGGCCTTGAAAATAACTTCACTCGACCATCTTTACTTCCCAACTGTAAAGTAAGGTGCTCATTTAAAGTTAGGTGCCAGCCAGAGGGATGGGGTGCTCAGGGATCAAACTTAAGTCCCTTAGGATAGAAGGCAAACATTGTACCCACTCGGCCGCCGCACCCTAACTATCTCCATAGAATAACTCAAAACATATACTTAATACTTGAAAAATAAACCCTAGACTACCTCTAATACTTGACGCTCACCCTCAAGGACGCCATCACCCTCTGAAAGAGAGAGAAATACTTAATCCCTGGAAATATCGTTAAAGGTTCATACATCGCTGGACGGTGAACTTAGAATGCATCAATGGCAGGAGACGAGAGGACCCGTGAGATCCGAGACGCCCACTACTGTGCCGAGCCTCATTTTGATGCATGTATGCAAAGACCTGGCCATGAGCAGGAGAGTGGCGGTGATGGTTCTAGGAAATGTAGTGGTGGTGGTTGTTCTAAGAATGTAGTGGTGGTGATGGTAGTTCTATAAATATAGTGGTGGTGATGGTAGTTCTAGAAAACTTTGTGGTGGTGGTTTTTGGAAATTTAGTGGTGGTGGTGATTCTAGGAAATGCAGTGATGGCTCTAGGAAATATAGTGGTGGTGATGGTTCGAGGAAATGTAGTGGTAGTGGTTGTAGGAAATTTATTGGTGATGGTTTTAGGAAATTTGTGGTGGTGGTGATGGTGGTTCTAGGGACTTTAGTGGTGGTGATGATTCTAGGAAATACAGTGATGGTTCTCAGAAATGTAGTGGTGGTGGTGGTGGTGGTATAAGGTCTAACACGAGTGGTAGTGGTAGTGGTGGTGGTGGTGGTGATAGGAGGTCTAGCACATGTGGTAGTGGTGGTGGTGGTGGTAGAAGGTCTAGCACGTGTGGTAGTGGTAGTGGTGGTGGTGGTGATAGGAGGTCTAGCACATGTGGTAGTGGTGGTGGTGGTGGTAGAAGGTCTAGCACGTGTGGTAGTGGTAGTGGTGGTGGTGGTGATAGGAGGTCTAGCACATGTGGTAGTGGTGGTGGTGGTGGTAGAAGGTCTAGCACGTGTGGTAGTGGTAGTGGTGGTGGTGGTGATAGGAGGTCTAGCACATGTGGTAGTGGTGGTGGTGGTGGTAGAAGGTCTAGCACGTGTGGTAGTGGTAGTGGTGGTGGTGGTGATAGGAGGTCTAGCACGTGTGGTGGTGGTGGTGGTGGTAGAAGGTCTAGCACGTGTGGTAGTGGTGGTGGTGGTGATAGGAGGTCTAGCACGTGTTGTAGTGGTGGTGGTGGTGGTAGAAGGTCTAGCACGAGTGGTAGTGGTGGATGTTGTAGGAGACTCAGCACATGTGGTGATGGTGGTGTTAGGAAGTTCAGCACATGTATTTGCTTTTGCCACTTACAGTGGCTAGTTTATTGTGCACCCCATACTCATCCTGTGAGAGGTAACTAAATAAGACTACAGAGTGGAGGTCACAAAAGGTGTGTATAACAGTCCCCAGGGGTCAGGATATTATGATATTAAATGTTACAGAGTATTTCAAATGCATTCTTTATTTAGTTTTATACATGGAGGGTAACTTATTCACAACTGCATGAGTACAGCAGTGTGAGGCAATATGCATGACCACACACTTTGTTATTCACATTTGCGTGAGAGGTATTCAAGCAGATTGTGTGTTTGATTCCATACATGTGAACTGATATACCTACCGAGGTCCAAAAAGTGGATACAATCTTAATACAGTATGTCTTTTATATTGCCATTAGAGATCAAGTGTGTGCCATTTTACACACAGTGTGCTTGGACCTGTCCCTAAAAGGTTCTATTTTCACACAGTCAAGGACGTAATGTTCGAGTGTGTGGCCAAATGTTTGACCGCACACTTTACATTTGGTTTTGTTTACGTCTGCTTGAAGGATATACTGTCAGAGTTACCCATATCCAAATCTTAGTCTAGCGGTTATAATCTAGTGATCTTGTTACTTGCTAAATATTCGTGTTTCTCTTGATACATTTCATCATGGTAAACAATGGATTAACTACATATATCATATTTGCACATGTCTGCTTGCGTCAAAGTCATCAACAGTTTTAAGAGTTATTTTTGACAAATCAAAATTGTATTCAACAATGGCTTTGTTAGATGCAAGTTTGGCAAGGGCATCAACTCTGTTATGTTCTGTTCTTTGAGGCCTATGTGAGAGGGGATCCACAACAGTTTGATCTTGACACCCTGGTCAACAAGGTACACCCTCCCACACTTCCACGTGCTACAGTTAGCATTGTCAATCCTCATCTCCGAGAGTTGTGAACCACAGGAGTATAAACCCGCGTCCGGAGCATTCTATCGTGATATCACGGGCTAGTGGGGGAGGGGGGTTGTTGCGAGGAGGGTAGGAGTGGAAGGTGGCAACGGGAATGGGAGAGGAGAAAGGTAAAACGTCTCCAGCTACAACCCAGTGCCAATGTTACTGGTGTGGCTAATTATATATTCATATATTACTGACCAAATGTCGTGAGACAATAAATAAGCCAAAATGATACTACACTCCCTCTCACGCCTCCCCTCCTCTCCATTCACACTCACGGCCATCAGCCGTGCACTGTTCCTCCCCCGCAGAAATGTAAGGAACTGTCACCAGCCCGAAGGATATATATATATATATATATATATATATATATATATATATAATATATATATATATATATATATATATATATATATATATATATATATATATATATATATATATATACTAGAAGAATCGCCGCCTTCCGGACGGCTCATTCGTTAGGCCACGGTAGGACGCCACCCTCTGGGAGGCTTCACATTGTCTCACTGTTCAGTCCCCAAAAATTCTTCTTCCATCAATAGTTCATTAACGGTGTATGTAAGTTCCACCATGTTTTTCACTACAACGGTACAGTAAAGTATATTTTTTTAGCATTAAACTTAATATTTTATTGTCTAATCATCACTACATATAACACCACCCGTCATCACTACATATAATATCATCCATCATCACTACATATAACACCATCCACCATCACTACATATAACACCATCCATCATTACTACATATAACACCACCCATCATCACTACATATAACAATATCCATCGTCACTACATATAACACCATCCATCATCATCACTACATATAAAACCATCCATCATCACTACAGATCGGTAAAGTAGTTTCCGAGATTCTCGTGCGGACACACACACACAAACACAGATACTTCTTTGTTATTTATATATATATATATATATATATATATATATATATATATATATATATATATATATATATATATATATATATATATATATATATATATATATATATATATATATATATATATATATATATTAAGAATATTGAAATGTTTTTCATACCTGTGATGGCAACTTATATTCTCAGTATTTATTTACATCATGCAGTAACCTTTGAGAATGATGGAGAATAAGTAATGGCCGGCTACTGGCTAACCTATACACCACTGTAGACTGTCATGTCTAGAAGTCAATTGCTTCTTAATTATATGACAACCATATTACACCTCGTAGTATAATCTTTGTGTAATTTGATAATTCTATGAATTAAGCACGTCTTTTAGTTTCCTTGTCATACTTGGTTATACAGCCAATGTTATGGCTATTCATTAAACAAATATCAGTGGTTCTCTGTTATTAGGCTCTGCCACGCTTAATTACTTAAAATGCAGGTTAAAATGCAAATAAGACTCCCGCCAAGATTTAGACCCAGGACGGGGAGGGTCTGTGACCTCCACTTCGCCCCTTGTCTGCCACACCCCAGGTGGGAGAGGCAGAATTCCCCCTTCTCATAGCAGTGCTACATGGCCTCTGATGCCTAGAGCGGTAGATTAATTTCTATTTTTCCCTGTAATTAGGGCAGGCGAAGGCGACACAGATATCGTAACAAGCGTTACAGACAGTGTAAACATTGTTGGGCATTATCATAAGTGTGGTGTGAATATGGTTTATACGAGGTTCTGTTCTGGTGACAATGGTGCACAAAGCAGGAATGATAAATATTAGCTCACAGCCAGTATGAGTGAATCATGGTATTAAGCGATAGTTTAACTTATTATATGCTTCTAATAATAAAAAATCCAGTTTTGCTAGCCTCACACTTCCTCTAGCCCACCTCCCCTAATACCCTCTTCACCCCCTCCCCCTCCCACTCTAGCCAATCACCCTCCTCTCCCACCGGCCCCCCCGGTCCACCATTCCAAGTCACGAGCGAATGCTTCGGACGCGGGTTCATACTCCCGCGGTTCATAACTCTCACGAGTATTGACAGCGCTGACTGTAGTGGGTGGAAGTATGAAAGGCTGTACGTACAGTATATTTGTGTCTGGCCTTACAGACAAGCGCGTGGCTATATTGAAAACCTTATCAATTATTTTTAAGTGGCATTGCAGTAGAGAACTAAAACTGGGGCACAATATTCTAGAATGGTACCAGAAATGAAGTAAAACATATTGAAATATATTAACATCCTGAAACATATTAACTCAGGTGTCGTTTGTTTACAGGTGACAGCTGACCCGCGGCATACCAACCATCGGCAATCCTGCCCATTTGCACATGTTGGTAGCCCTATGCGGGGGATCGGGATCTCGACCCAACGTAGTGCCCGAAACACGTTAATGAATACCCTCTCCCACCTTGAGTTTCCGGTTCCCAATGGTCGGGATCCCTGTAGGACATGTCGACTGTGAATACGAACGTTAAAACGATACACATTCTTACTGTCACGTATAAACAATATAGAGATATCATTCTTTTTAGCAATGAAAAACAAATTTTCTTCAATTTAACGAATAATATTTACCTAGATATATCCTTCCTCTTCACCATTATAATCCTCCATTTTTTTACTATATCGAGTGAAATCCCACACAGAGTATTAACGAGAGATAAATCCATGTAATTGGTCGTCAACAGAGGGGTCAGCAAAAAATCGCAACAGGGGTGAATGCGGCCGTGTCTCCTCCCTGCTATCAGTTATAGTTAAGCGGTATAAATCCCATCCTAAGTGTTAATTTAGCCGAATTAATCCTACCGAGCGGTGAGATTTATCGGCACATTTGTTCTCATTCTATGTTGCATTGCTGGAGGGGATTTTTACTCCCAACATTTGAAACTCCTATCTCGCCCTCAAATTATTGTGTCCGAGTGACGCGGACCAATTATGTGCACATGTGCACTTACGTAATTACTTACGACTACAGTCACAGTTACACACAAAAACACACACAGCTTATTGTACTCACATACACACACATACAGTTTGTACATACAAAAGTACCAACAAAGTACAATCCACACCAGTGTTATATTATCTCAGAATCTCCAATGTCACTATCCCATTTCCGGGATACATGTAACTCAAACCTGTCCAAGGCAATTATTTTCTTCTTTCAACAACAAATTTCTACCAGCGGCTGTCAAAAAAAAAAAAAAAATATACGAGTACGTCATCATCTTTTCAGTTCACAAGACTAACTGAATAAAACAGCGATTTATATTTCTAATTAATCAATTTCCTCAGGACCTTTTTTTCCCGATCATTAAAAAAAAGTATTTTCGATATTTCGACATCGTAGGTGACGATACTTCCTGTGGGAGCTGTACACAAGTGGTCACCAAGACCGGTGACAAAATGATAGTACGGTACACAAGTGGTCACTTGGACATGTATCATATTGGTAAGTACACAAGCTGTCACCAGGACAGGTAATATATTGGTAGGCACAGTAGCTAAAAAATATACCTCACAGGGTGGGTCCGATGACTTCCGATATTATACGTACAAATCGTACAATTCGTGATGTCTCGGGAGGGTTGGTATGCGGTCTTCACCCACCGCCATTCAATATCCAACACACGGGTAAGTTGGCATATAGGAATAAAATAAACGGTTAAGTGATTATTATTACATAGTACAAGGAGACAACACGCGTACCCCAATACCCATCGTCCGTGGTCTCATATTGTTTCACACAGAGTATGTAGATACTTTTTACGGCTACTGTACACAAGTGGTCACCAGGTACACCAAGGTATAGACTAAAGTACCTTACGAATAATAGTATTTTTGTTTAAACTATCCTGTGATAAAATTCGCCAAATCATTTCTAAGGATGTGAAAATATATCTGCCTTATTGACTCCATCTACAGCACAAAAATAACCCCCAAAATATCATCACATTATTCTGACATCTTACCTGAGTTAGATAAGATCATTTAGCACCACCAGGTAAGAAACAAAATTAAGGTAGAAAATCTTTTCTAATATTCCGTAACTTAAACTTTATCTTTTGTCTCATTAACTGACGCTATGCGAGCCTGTCCCCTCTTAACAAGATATCAATGCAGTTTAATATTTTTGTTAGCTTCATTTTTTATGTTTTAGCTGAATGAACTCAATAAACTCTATTCTTGTATCTCCAGTTATAAATAATTTCCACCATTACGAACCTCAGTGAGTCCTTACTATGGCACAAGTTGACACCTCCGTACCTACGTCATGGAGCCACCTCGTGACGTCACTTACCTGGGGAGAAAGAAAAAAGTATATATCGTTAGTTTTCAGATATATAATGAATAAGTTTCAAGGGTGATACAAGATACATTGTCCAGTTTTGAGCTTTGGGTATGATAAAATGTGTGTGTATGAGGTGTATGTGAAGTTTACAGTATACGTGTATGAGATTCGTGTTAACGTATTTGAATCATCTACGCACAGTTGTCCCCTTTTAAAACGGGTACAGTAGCTGGCGTGTTTTATGAGATGTAGCACCACCGCCCACCAGACAAAACTGACGTTCTGCTTGATAATCTATATTAAAACTATAACCATGTAGGAAATGTGCACATTCACAAACGGGGGGGGGGGGGGGGGCAGCTTATTTAGCATCCTTGGTCTAGTTATTATACGAGGGCACGTGTGCCTATTATGTTAGTTTTACTACGATGTACACAAACGGTGGTGCCACATCTCACAAAGCATTCCAACTGTACGTGCTTGAGTTTTGTGTATGTATGACTTTTTGAGCATACTTGTGTGCCTTTATCTGTGTAACAATAACAATAACAATAATAATAATAATAATAATAATAATAATAACAATAATAATAAAATATTAACAATAATAACAATAATAATAATAATAATAATAATAATAACTGATACATATCTTTGACAATTAGGACTGGATCTTATATTACAATGGCATGAAGATTCAGGTACTGTAATAAGACCATACAATACAAACAATGGAAAGAGAACAAACACTGAAAACAATACAAACAAATAAGGGGGAGGTGATGTAAACAGGGATGTAACACTACTAACGTATAGACACTGAATAGTATAATAACAAGGTAAGAACGACTGGTGGTTGGTAGGATGTGTTGGTGGGTGTTAGGTGGTAGGTAGGATGTGTTGGTGGTTGTTAGGTGGCTGGTAGGATGTGTTGGTGGTTGTTAGGTTGTAGGTAGGATGTGTTGGTGGTTGTTAGGTGGTAGGTAGGATGTGTTGATGGTTGTTAGATGGTAGGGAGGATGTGTACAAGTCTTCACGATGTTGTCTGAAGGTCATACTTAATTATTTCCAAAAGTATAATTGATCAACATGTATATTCTAGCACTGACTTAACATACCACATGCATGATATTACACATATATCACTGGATAACCTAAACTGTTTATCACGAGAGATGACTATTTCTGTAACTGCTTTGCCACTTGGGTGTTTAACATGCAATGAAGTGTTACGTTAATATGCATTCCTAGTATCATACACGTCAGCAGTAGGCAGAGGAGTGATGTTCTGGGGTAATAGTTCTGTATAAACTTGATGAGGACTATTGACTGTCAGTTCTATGGTTTGAAAAAATAGTCACATTAACAAAAATAAGATCATCAATTTTCATAGATGTGGCAGCATGATAGTGTAACCCAATGAACACAGTCTAAACTTCTAAAGGATAGTTGGGCCCACTCAGGTGCTTTAATGCACTCCACGATAACGAGGGTAACAGCCTGATAGACTGTTGTGACACTTGACCGTTTGAAGGCAATGTGGGAGGAGTTATAGATGAAGTGGAGTAATGATGGTCAACACTCCCGTAAATGTAGTTCCGGGAGAGCAATAGTGTGGTTCTCTAAATCATATGTCTTCTTAAGTTCTAATAGATTAATATTGGCAGCGGTGACATGTGGTGATGTGTGCGTGAGAGCGAATATGATATGAATGAACCTGTATGTTTAAAGTTGGTTTGCACACACACACACATATATATATATATATATATATATATATATATATATATATATATATATATATATAATATATATATATATATATATATATATAATATATATAGTATAATCACACGGGAAAAGGGGAAACAACGGAGCACCTTAGCTTTCGTCTTTACTCAAGACATCTTCAGAGGTAAGATTTGAGTATTGAATAAGATACATTTCTCAAATTGATAGTTATGCGCTAATGACATTGTTTTTAGAGCAAATGGGAAGTTTTACAAACAAATATTTGGCAAGAGCATGGGTAATTGTCTTTCTGCTTCTTTAGCCTGTATTTATATGGTGTTTTTTGAGTCTAGATTACTACCCAATATAGGGAACTTTATTCATCCATGGTATAGATATGTAGATGATATTCTTAGTGTTTGGACTAGAAACAGTGACCCACTGGAACGTTTAGACAAGCTTAATGATCTTGTCCCTAGTATTACCTTCAAAATTGAAAGAGTAATAAATGGATCCCTTCCATTTCTTGATATGCTTATCATAAGAAATGGTCATAATTATAAATTTAAGGTGTACAGAAAGCCTACACAGGTAGACAGTTTCATACATTTTTTTATCGAGTCACCATGAAACTACCAAAATGTCATTTTTTCTGCTATGTTTTTGAGATGTTTGCGTATTGGTGATCCTGAATTTATTGATTAAGAACTGCAATACATTCAGTCCATTGCACAAAAACTTGGGTACCCTTCTTTGTTTGTTGATCATTGTTTTACAAGGGATAAGAAAATCCTTCATTCTACTCAAACTCGGCAAGTTCCTACATTTAAGAACATTTTGACTCTGCCTTATCGCAATGAATTTGTCCTGTTAGTTCAGTCCCTTAAATTAATAAACATTAATGTTGTTTTTAAGTATGACTCAACTATTACTAATATATTAATTAAGAATAGCCCAACTTTGAATGTAAATGGAAGTGTTTACTGCATTCCATGTAGTAATTGTAATGGAAATTATGTAGGTCAGACTGGGAAAGCATTGCAACTCAGAATTAAACAGCACAAGTACAATATTAGAACAGCATTTGAAAGCAGTGCCCTGTTCGTTCATATAAGGAACAATAGTCATACCCATAGATTGGGAAAACAGTTTAGAAGTGTATAAACCATCATGTGTTAAAGAAAGACTTCTGGTTGAAGCAAGTTTGATTAGAGAATTGAATTTTATAAACCTTAGTGATGGTCAGTACAAAACTGATATGTTACACAAATTTATTTGTCAGTGGCCCAAGGTTAAAAATGCTTTGAAAGCATTCGAGGTAGATGTAGGGTAGATGATTAGTGGGTCTCATATTTTTTACATGACTTAACATGACTAGTTACGTCGCCCTTTCTTTTAGGCTCCTCTTATGTTTGCGGTGGTGTTGGTGTTGGTGTGTGGATTAGTGGATGTCATGTTTTTGACCTGACCTCATATTTTGTAAGGTCACCCTGTGTACATAAGTTTCTCTCAGTCCTTGTAATTCAGTTGCCTCTGAAGAACATAAGGAGTCCGCAATAGGCCGGTTGGCCTGTGCATGGCAACTCCTGTCAAGAGTTACTATTACTCTCTATCATCCATGAATCTATCTAGCCTCTTTTTAAAACTTTCCAGCATTCCAGCACTAACTACAAAGTAGCTAAGCTTGTTCCATTCGTCTACCACCCTATTTGTGAACCAGGTCCGTCTTATCTCCTTCCTAAACATAAACTTATCCAACTTAATCCGTTGCTACGAGTTCTATCCTGCTCAGACATTATAAGAACGTTATCTATATCTCCTTTATTGATTCCTTTCACCCACTTAAATACTTCTATCATATCCCCCAGTACTCTTCGTCTTTCTAGGGAATGCAAGTTTATTTTCTTTAATCTATCTTGATATGGAAGGTTTCTAAGTTCCGGAATCATTTTCGTCATTTTTCGGTGCACCGACTCCAGTGAATTGATATCCATTCATGAATAAAGACGAAAGCTAAGGTGCTCCCTCGTTTCCCATTTTCCTGTGTGATTTTATCAATATATATATACATATATATATATTGATAAAATCACACGGGAAAATGGAAACAACGGAGTACCTTAGCTTTCGTCTTTATTCAAGACATCTTCAGAGGCAACTGGATTACATGGACAGAGAGAGGCTTAAATATACAGGGTGACCTAAAAAACATGAGGTCAGGTCAAAATGATGACATCCACTAATCCCCACACCAACACACACGTAGAGGAGCTTAAGAGAAGGGTGGTGACGTGACTAGTCAAGTCAGGTCAGAAAAAAGGGGGGCCCACAAAATAACTATCATGCATCTAGATCAAAGGTTTTTAAAACATTTTTAACCTTGGGCCACTGACAAATAAATTTATGTAACATATTATCGGTTTTGAACTGACCATCACTAAGGTTTATTGATTTTAATTCCTTAATCAAACTAGCTTCAACAAGAAGTCTTTCTGTGACACAAGATGATTTGAAAACTTCTAAGCTTTTTTCCCAAGCAATGGGGTGATTATTATTCCTAACATGAACGAACAAGGCACTGCTTTCAGATGCAGTTCTAATATTATACTTATGTTGTTTGATTCTAAGCTGCAGTGTTTTTCCTGTCTGACCTACATAATTACAATTACATTTGCTACATGGAATACAATAAACACTACCATTGACATTCAAACTTGGGCTATTCCTTATTAACATATTAGTTATGGTTGAGTCATACTTGAAAACAACATTAATATTTAGAAGCTTGAGGGACCGAACTAACGGGACAAATTCATTACGATAGGGCAGAGTCAAAATATTCTTAAGTGTAGGAACTTGTCTGGTTTGAGAGGAATGAAAGGATTTTTTAGCCCTATTAAAACAACGATCAACAAACACAGAAGGGTACCCAAGTTTATGTGCAATAGAACGAATGTGTTTCAATTCATCGTCAATAAATTCAGAGTCACAAATACGCAGACATCTTAGGAACATAACAGAAAAAACTGACATTTTGGTAGACTCAAGGTGATTCGATAAAAAGTGAATGAAACTGTCTACCTGTGTGGGCTTTCTATATACCTTGAATTTATAGTTCTATTGCACATAAACTTGGGTACCCTTCTGTGTTTGATGTAACGTCACTTTTTACAAAGGTCCCAGTTGATGATTTACTAGAGTTCCTCATAGATTCCCTGGATAACATTTCACTGCCCGTCTCGAAAGATGACTTCATCGAACTCATCAAACTATGTATTAAGGATTGCAAATTCGAATTCAATGGGGAATATTATGCTCAAAAATTTGGTATGGCAATGGGTAATCCACTCTCACCTGTATTAAGCAACCTATATATGGAATTCTTTGAAAAGAAACTATTAAGTAATATTTTACCACCCTCAGCAGTCTGGTTTAGATATGTTGATGATGTATTATGTCTCTGGCCATGTAATGAGGACCTAAAAGTTTTCCTACCACAACTTAACAACTTAGCCCCCTCGATCAAATTCACTGTGGAATTAGAGCAAGACTGTAAATTGCCATTCCTAGACTGTCTGATACACAGAATGGGTAACACTTTCAAGTTCAGTATTTATAGAAAACCAACCAATGTGTGTTCATACATTCATTATTATTCTGCCCACCATAATAAAGTCAAACAGTCAGTATTTACAACAATGTTTTTACGTGCCTTGAGAATTTGCAGTCCGGAATTCATCGATGAGGAATACAAATATATATATAATATTGGCTCAAACCTTAAATACCCTAGATCTTTCATAGACAAATGCTTAAACATTACTAAGAAAACTTTTTATAGAACTGATCCCAAGCCCACCCATGACCATAAGAATATCTTAATATTACCATTTCACAAAAATTTCTCACACATTCCGGCACAGCTAAAATCTTGGAACGTCAATGTGGCATTTAAAAACTCATGCACTGTTAAACAAATGTTAATCAAGAACTCCCCCAACAACACAATTGGTTGCATTTATAAAGTTCCTTGCAAGGAATGTAATATGTTTTACTTAGGCCAGACAGGTAAAGATCTTGTAACTAGAATTAAACAACACAAATACAGTGTCAGGACAGGCCAGGAATCCAATGCTCTGTTTGTTCATTTGAGGGATAACAAGCATTGCATTGACTGGGATAATGCCTCCTCAATATTACCATGTAATTCAATTGATAGTAGGAACATCATAGAATCTAGTCTTATTAAACATACCGAAGCATTCAACATGAATTTGAGTAACGGCTTGTACAAGCTGGACAACTTTGTAATTAAGAAGATTTGTGATCAGGTGAGAGGGCGGGTCACTGTCCCATCTGACCCAACCACCAACCGTTGTGTGCCATTTAAAGATTAGTAGGGTCATTACCTGACCATTGTGGACCTGGTCTCACCCTCCTCTGTATATATTCATCTTGTTCTGCATTACTCTATCTAGTCTGTACTCACCCCTGAAGATGTGAATTACACGAAAGCGCTTGGGAACTTCGTGTTTTCTTCTTTCCTGGTGGTTATCAGCATATACCTAGATCACGCGCACCTACAGTGATTTACTTGCATATACACATACATACATACATACATACATACATACATACATACATATATATATACATACATATATATATATATATATATATATATATATATATATATATATATATATATATATGTATATATATATAACAAAGAAGAGTGTCTGTGTGTGTTTGTGTCTGCACGAGAATCTCAGAAACTACTTTACCGATCTGTAATGATGATGGATGGTGTTATATGTAATAATGATGCATGGTGTTATATGTAGTGATGAAGGGTGGTGTTATATGTAGTGATGATTAGCGGATGAGCGATTCTGTTAGTGTATATATATATATACACTATTGGACTAGGCGTGTGTCCGTCTGTCTGTTTGTGTGTGTGTGTCTGTTCTGGGCAGCCGAAACGGCACAATCGTTTTTCATCAAACTTGGTGGAAAATTTGCAAAAAATTCGTAGAGTGGAACAAACCTGGTCCCATAACGATGGTTTCTTTAGGAAGCCATTAATTAACTATTTTATTTATGCTGGAAAACGATGCAAGTCTACTGACTTGGCGCACCCTCATTCGCTGTACACTGTCGGTCCACGATTGCAGTTATCGTACGGCTCAAACTTCCTCCTCCCCCCCACCTTTTTTCTTAGCCTACTTTTTTTTTAATGTTGTTTGGATTAGTAAAGGAAGGAAGATGAGTAAATAGAAGAATAAAGAAGGGGAAACAGTAAATAGTTAGAGAATAACAGGTGGGGGGAGCTGAGTTTCATCATGCATCTGGATGTGCAGTGTCAATGTTACCAGACGACCTTACAGCTACAGTGTATACTCATTCCTGTGGGTGACTGTACATGGAAAAGAACAAGAGATAAAAAGATAATAACAAGAATGCATGGAGAAAATGACTACACCAGACAAAGGGTGAATATAGACAGGAGGTTGACAAAAATAGACAGATTCATACATGCACAAATAGACCATATGGCAACTAACATGACAGACAGACAGATTTGACGACACAAAGAGTACAGACGGACTTACATTCAAACACCACACAGACGAACAGACAGTTGGTATGGCAATAGACAGGCATTTATAAACAAGAATAACACCAAATTGACCATAGCTGCGTCAGTGAGGGTAGCTGGTATTACATTCACCAGCGTAAATAATAAGAAATAATTGAAAACTAACGCCCTCGCGCGGAAAGAACATCGATGGTCGGTCAGTCATGTGAGATAGGCCTAAAACTGACTAACGTAGATGATGACTATGATGACTTAACACAGGTGATGACTTAAGCAGATGGTGACTAATCTAACCGGAATCAAGGTCACTTCACTTCATAATATAATTTATCTCGGAATGATCACCGGTGATTCATAATATTTTTTTTTTTTTATGATTTTAACCTCTCCTTATGGCGAATATTTATTTAACTAATTATTCTAACCTTTATTCTATTCCTTCCTATAGTATACTGACACTTACAGTATCTAATAACCACGACCATGACTATAACAACCAGGACCATGATTATAACAACCACGACAATGATTATAACAACCACGACTATGATTATATCACCCACGACCATGATTATAACAACCATGATTATAACACCTACGACTATGATCATAACAACCACGAGCATGATTATAACCACGACCATGATTATAACAACCACGAACATGATTATAATAACCACGACCATGATTATAACAACCACGAACATGATTATAATAACCACGACCAAGATTATAACATCCATGACTATGATTATAACAACCACAACCATGATTATAACAACCACGACCATGATTATAACAACCACAACCATGATTATAACAGCCACGACCATGATTATAACAGTAGGGTGTGTCAATTTAGGGGGTGAACTGGCTAAATTGAAAATCGAGTAATTTGGTAGCAATTTATTGTAGTCTTTAAGCATGCAAAACAATATTCTGGCATAAATTTTTTTTTATAATAAGTCCTACCTACATCAAATGGATTTTTAAATGTACATATTTGTGAATTTATAACATAACCAGCGTTTGCACGCATGTTACTGTTTCAAGTTTCAAATTATTATATTTTATTATCCGTAGTCTATTTGAAAGTAACCAATGCCTTCATACTCTCTTTGCTTTGGTTTCTTGTCATCAGTAGTCTGCTTGCTATTTGTGCTTTGATGTAACCTTCTTGCCTCTCGTGGCTGTAAACATGGCCCGCTGCTTCTGTGACCATTTTCACACATCTCTCCACACTTTGAGTGTGGGAAGGCCACTTCGGCACCTGCATTGGAGTCTCTTTAAGGTTTCTCAATTCTTGGCTAGTTAGACTTGTTGTCAATGGTGGCTCTAAGACTTCCAAACTCAAGTCAACCAATTCTGACAATTTGGTGGCATTGACGTTTATTGGGGGAACTTTTCTTGAATGAAACGAACAGTCTCCCAACTGGTCGTCATCTATTAGCGTTCCTCTAATCTTTAGAATGACTTCTACAGCCTCGGTTCGGAGATTGGTACATTGACTGCAAAGCATTGCTTGCAAAACTGCTTCTGATCGAGCATACCAAGCGGACCTTCTTGCCACAGGTAACACGATGTCCCTCACTACCTTCCTCTGTGTTCTTACTAGCTGCAATTGAAACAAAAGGTGATTGGGCCCATCCACCCACATAGGATTAAGTTTCACACTAAACCACTGGGGAAGATAAACTCCAATAATAAATTCAACAATTAACCTCAAATTCTTCAGCACTTTGCCCTTCAATTCGTGTTTGGAAATCCAAATCCTGCAGAAACGAAGAGCTGTAGTTAACCAACGGCTGTAACTGACAGGTCCAATCTCCAAGAGAGCCAATGACTGAGGCACTTCTCCTGATCTTATTGCTTGGGCAATACGATAAGCATAGGATTGATCTGTGCTGAGATCTTTGATGACTCCTTCAGACAACGCCGGAAGGGGAGGGCCAACTTCGACCTTTGGAAAGGTTGTATTTATTTCTAGTTGTGTTGCTTCATCCAGCATGATGCCAAGGGGACCTGACCACTTGTTGTTGCTCTTTGTAGGACCATCAAGTTCCTGGATGAGATGACGAAAAGGTAGCTCGCCTGTATGTAAATCACATACAATCCAAACAAGTCTTCTTCCTAGTTTTTTCTCTAAATGCGTCATTACACCCCCCTGCCATCCGGTGTTCACTGCAGTTGAATCTCCACCAACAGCCTGCAGTGAACTGCCAAGTCCTCTCTCCTGAACCCAACATAAAATATGATCAGCAATGACCTCTGCATGTTTCTTCCCTTCTACTTCAGTTTCGGGAGCAAAGTGAAACAAAAACCGACCACCAGGCTCAGAACAGACAGAGTAGTGTTCTTCTTTGATGAGACCTGGAAACTTTCTGTTCACTCCCTCTACTTCTAGCAAAACTTTTGTGTCATCTATTCTTCCATCAAACAAAAGACAGGAGAGCCCTCCCTCGCTTAAATCTTTTTCATGCTGATCAGATATTTCCTTCATTATTTTTTCTTGTGCTCTTCTAATTTTATTATGATCTATCACCAAAGATACATCCTCTCGGCTGATGAGGCCTGCATCTATCCAAGCGGCAGTTGCAATTTCTGCAGCCTCACGAAGTCCAGCATGGTGGCGAATACTAGCTAAAGCAATGTTTGAAATATTTCTTGTGTTGTATTTCATTTTCTTTGGTAAAGGTTCAGATGGCTCTTTGGAACTATCATCTGATGTTGCTTCCTGTTCATCAGAAGAACTATCAAAGAAGTGATAAACATCTTGACACAGCTCTTCCTCTCTTTGGATGGCTTCTTCACTCTTCATTTTCTTCTTTTGTTCCCTCTCTCGGATTTGTTCTCTCTTCTTGGCATTAGCAATCTGCTTCTTTGTTTCTGAATAATCTATTGAACCCATTTGCATACTTCCTTGGCCTTCTGCCTTTGTCCTCTGTGCCTTTATAAATTCAAGCTCTAAAACAGGGATCTTCTTTTCACGAGGACAACCACAATCAATGTGGGAATTATTTTCTCTCTTACCTGAGTGAGAACAGTTGGATTCAGAACATAATTGTATGGAGCACTTGCAGGTCAAAATGTCAAACAGAGTATCAAGTGTGTGCAGAAATTCATTTTTCCTGGCCAAGTTTCCTTTACCAAGTGATGTTTCAACTGCTTTGTGCCATAATTTCGTTAGTTTTAGCTCAATAGTTCGACACTGATTAATCACAGGTGGTTTGAATAGTGCATTAGCTTTTGTCCATTGATGCAGAAGAGGGACTATCATGTCATTTATGAGTTCTTTATCTGTATAGTTCCTTCTGTCCTTTGCATTTTTTTCTCGAAGGAGTAACCCTAATCTTAGCATGTCTCTCACTGTTGGAAGTTCTGATACAGGAAGCTCCTTCCCTTTACCAACTAGCAGGCTCAAGTGGGTTGACAACTGACTTCTTGTCTTCAATTTTGACATCTTCACACTATCTGACAAATAGAAAAATATTTCAATGTTTCATAATTCAATTGTTGTTTCAAAAAATATCAATTTGTTTATCAAAAATGCTGTAACAGAAATAACATAATAATTTCTTAGAACATAATGTTTTATACAATGATATAAGTAACTGCGACAATCAATATGCCCTACTTACAATAATTAAAATGTAGAATTCGTCTGGTAGAGTAGGTGCAAGTGCAATGAGAGCAAACCACCGTCTATGATATCTAGAAGGAGAGTGAGCCGGGCGCCTTATCCTCACGCTTGGTACAAGTCAAAACAACAATTAAACTGTCCCACACGGAGAGCCTGTTCATGTTCATGTTCTGACATGCATATTGTACACAAGCTATAGAACCATAAAATACTCCATAATCCATATGCTTACATGAGATTAGTTAATATCAAGTGAATAATTCTAATCAAGTCTCATTAATTTGTTGAAATACTGATATTTGAAACTTTAAGGTATAATTGATGTAGGTGAGGGTTATTTCAATTCATTTTTGTTTGCTAATCTCAAGTTTAGACATAAAGAGGCACAATATTTTGACTACCAAATTTGATTTTTAACATGTTGACAAAATTGACACACCCTATTATAACAGCCACGACCGTGATTATAACAACCAATGCCACGATCACTTGTGTATATATATAATATAATATATAATATATATATATATATATATATATATATATATATATATATATATATATATATATAGATAATATATATATATATAATATATATCAGTTCATACAGTACACGCTATAAGCACCCGTAATCCCGTTTAGGCACTGTCCATACAATCAGGCTGCGACCATCATGCACAAGAATCTGACCTCCAAACAGTGTTTTCAGCCTTCTTCTGTGTGTTGGATCAGCTGATCCGCGTTTGTGTCAATACCATCATCACAATAACCACTACCGTAAGAACCACCATCGCCACAACAGTAACCCTCACCATGCCCCAGAGACATACTGTAGGTTCATACATATGGCGGGAGCACCAAACTGTCTGTCTCTTTGTTCTTCTCTCTGGTTCTCTATCGTCTCCATCTCTACCTTTAATTTCTACAGTATATGTTTTTCTCTATTGACATAAAAACACAGAGAGAGAGAGAGAGAGAGAGAGAGAGAGAGAGAGAGAGAGAGAGAGAGAGAGAGAGAGAGAGAGAGAGAACCACCAGAAACACTTCACTCATCCGACGACCAATATTGACAGGACAACTCCAATACCTGCCAAAATTTGAGTCTCATCCTCTTAACTACTTTACATAAATTCATTACCTCCCGAGTTATAATGTGGAGAACTTCTCTATCAAGGACACCACCGACTGCCTCTATCAGGGATATATGAATTCACACTCGCTGTGCGAGACCCAGATTGTGTATTCGTCTAAGATTTTTCCGTGCCGCTCTCTCTCTTTTATTAATTAAATTTTCCGATTCATAAAACGAATTCCCAAAGCCCAAAGGAGCATTCCCGGGCAAGATTAATAAAGGAAATACTCGACCGTCGCCTTGGGAACGACGCGCTCTACTCTTCAGCTGAAGGAGTTCTTATCAGAGCTTGCCATTATCAGAGATTCTTCCCCACCCTCTTGTAGTTCATACAAAAGTTCTAACAGGAACTGTTAGTGCCACGGTTTCCTCATCCAAGAAGAAATTATTGTCGGTATCAACAAGTCGTGGATGTCAAGGTCACGTGTAGAAATGAGGTAGAAGACATAACAAAAAAGATGCCTATACTTAAACAAACTGGAGAGGCTGTTTCAGGTATACTTTTTATACTCAGGCCCATATTGTATTTAAAGCCAAGGCTGGCAGTAGTGTCCATGATGTCATCCCGAAGAGAACAATTCCAAACACTCCGAACACAACCTGTACACACGAGCTGAACACATACCCTGGGCAAACCCCCCTGGCACACACCCTGAACACATCTCCCGGCACACACCCTGGACATAACTCCAGGCACACCCAGTACTTCACGACACCCAGTATTTCACGACGCCCAGTACTTCATGACGCCCAGTACTTCACGACACCCAGTACTTCACGACACCCAGTACTTCACGACACCCAGTACTTCACGACACCCAGTACTTCATGGCACCCAGTACTTCATGGCACCCAGTACTTCATGACGCCCAGTACTTCATGACGCCCAGTACTTCACGACACCCAGTACTTCACGACACCCAGTACTTCATGACACCCAGTACTTCATGACACCCAGTACTTCATGACACCCAGTACTTCACGACACCCAGTACTTCACGACACCCAGTACTTCATGACACCCAGTACTTCATGACACCCAGTACTTCACGACACCCAGTACTTCACGACACCCAGTACTTCACGACACCCAGTACTTCAAGACACCCAGTACTTCAAGACACCCAGTACTTCAAGACACCCAGTACTTCATGACACCCAGTACTTCATGACACCCAGTACTTCATGGCACCCAGTACTTCATGACACCCAGTACTTCATGACACCCAGTACTTCATGGCACCCAGTACTTCACGACACCCAGTACTTCACGACACCCAGTACTTAAAACAGATGTCTCATTTTGTACCTGTCTGAAACTAACTAAAACTTCACGTCCCTTTTTTAATAAACTAAGTAAAAAAGTAAGACACTTTTTCGTTGACTCAGAAGGTAACAGCACACTCTCATTAAACTACAAAGTTATAGAGATAAAAAGAGAGACTTCTAAGCTCAATAAAATTATGACAAACACCTTAAGCTCGGTGTGACAAGTTAATTAAGAAAAGCCACACATTATAAAGCTCCATTCTAAAAAAAAATACTGATAATTAAATTCTCTTAAGGCTAATTCAGACCACCTTGGTGAAGCCAGTTTTTTGGTGGAGAGCACTATTTTCGGCTTAGCTCTATACCGGGGGTTCCCAAACCTGGGGTCGGAAGGCTCATTAGGTAGGGTCACAAAGAGGTCATGGGGTTCGGTGGGGTCGCTGGGGTCCTTTGGGTCTGCCAGCTCAGGTCACATGGGGAGAGGATGGGTGGAGTAACTGACCAGTCCCTCCCACTCTCCCACCACTAACCTAGAACAGTTGAGCTGTGCAGTACCCCGCCCACCTCCGCCCCCAGTAAAGGGTGGGGCCAGGCGACAGGTCGCAACATATGATGATTTGATCTTGCCGACACTTGTCAATCATTGGCAAGATCAAAGGTTGCGACCTATAGGTACCTGGCCTGATACGGTCACCGACCCAGGCCAGGAAACAGGTCGCAACCTTTGCTCTTGCCGACGCTTGTGGATTATCTTCAGCCTCACCAGTCTAATGATATAGGAAAGTTTTGGATTAATTTAGGAAAGAAACATTCAGCTTTAAGAAATCGAGCTATCCACGTTCTAGTACAATTTAAGAACATAAGAACATAAGAATGGAGGAAACTGCAGCGGGCCTATTGGCCCATACTGGGCAGTCTCGTTTACACCCAACCCCTATTGCTCATATAAGCATCCAACCTATGTTTGAAGCTATTCAGCGTATTCGAGTTAATGATGATATTTGGTAGCTTGTTCCATTCATCCACGACTCTGTTTCCAAACCAGTGTTTACCGATTTCACGCCTAAATCTAAATTTATCTAATTTAAAACCATTGTTACGAGTTCGCTCCTGGTTGGATAGTTTGAGTGCCTCTGTAATGTCCCCTTTGTTTAGCCCTGCCTTCCACTTATACACCTCTATCAGGTCGCCCCTCGCTCTACGTCTCTCGAGGGAGTGCAAATTAAGATGCTTTAGCCTGTCTCTATACTCAAGGTTCCTAATGCCCGGGATTAGTCTTGTCATTCTCCTCTGAATTCTTTCCAAGGATTCTATATCCATTCTGTAATACGGTGACCAGAACTGAACTGCGTAGTCCAGGTGTGGTCTCACAAGAGCAAGATACAGTTTTAGGATGACCTCGCTAGTCTTGTAACTAACACTCCTTTGTATGAACCCAAGTACTTTATTAGCCTTGTTACGAGCAAAAACACATTGTTTACTTGGTTTAAGGATCCTACTTATCATTACTCCTAAATCTCTCTCACAGTCGGATTTCTCTATGGCATCGTTGTTCATCTGGTATCTGGTTTCCCTGTTTACATCTCCTATACTGAGTACTTTACATTTGTCGACGTTGAATTTCATCTGCCATTTTCAGACCATTCGAAAAATTTGTTTAGATCTTCCTGTAGTTTTGCCGAGTCCTCGTCAGATTTAATAACACGTCCTATTTTAGTGTCATCAGCAAATTTACTTATGTTGCTGTCTATGCCGATATCTATGTCGTTTATGTATATAATAAATAATAATGGTCCAAGTACTGTGCCTTGGGGAACACCACTTGTGACGTTGCTCCAATGGGACTTCGTGCCGTTAATACTCACTCGCTGTTTCCTGTCCTGTAACCACGCCCTGATCCATTTAAGGATGTCACCTTTGATGCCATGTGCTTCTACCTTTCTAATTAGTCTTTCGTGGGGGACTCTGTCGAAGGCTTTGCTAAAGTCGAGATATACAACATCATAATTGTGCCCCTCGTTCACCAATTCGAAAACTGATGAAAAGAATGTTAATAGATTAGTTAGGCAAGAACGTCCGCTTGTGAAGCCATGCTGGGAATCATTGATCAATCCGTGCTTCTCCAGGTGATTTCGAATAGAGTTTGAGATGATTGCTTCCAGTAATTTGCCTACTATTGATGTTAGACTGATTGGGCGGTAGTTAGAGGATAGTGATCTATCCCCTTTCTTGAAAATCGGTATTACATTCGCTATCCTCCAGGATTCTGGTACTACACCTGTTTTTAAGGACATGTTAAACAACTTTGCTAAGGGCATACTAAGCTCTTCCTTATATTCCTTTAATACTCTGGCAAATATCTCATCGGGACCAGGTGACTTATTAGGCTTTAGTTTGTCTATTTGATACTAACATCATTACTAGTCACTACTATCTCGCTTAATTTGTTTTCTTCACTATCTCTGAATGGAGTCGGTGCCCCGGGTATCATGTTTAAATTTTCGCTGGTGAAAACTGTTGAAAAATATTTAATCAAATTATTGCTCATTTCTCTGTCGTTTTCAGTGAGCTCGCCGGTGTCTGATCGTATTGGTCCAATCTTTTCTCGTGTTTTAGTTTGATACATTTGGTAGAATACTTTGGGGTTTGTCTTTGCCTCCCTTGCTGTCCTTACCTCATTATTCCTCTTGGCTTTCCTTATCTCGGTTTTAACCCTACTCGCCAATACCCTATAATAATCCCGGAGGTAAATTTCGCCACGATTTATCCTTCTACCTATAGCCTTCCTTTGACCAATGATGTTCTTTAAATAATTATTTATCCATTTAGGGTCATTGTTGTTTGATCTGAGTTTTTTGTATGGTATGTTCTGCCTTTGTGCATTAAGTAACTCACTATTTAAATTGTCGTGGAACTCGGCAATCTCAGATCTCGTTATCAGGTCGGTGTCATCTGTCAGGTTCACAGCCAAGCGCGACACCCCCTCTCTCAGCTGCCTCTTTAAACTGTCAAAGTTTGCCCTTCTGAAATCTGGTACTTTAGTGGAATTTTCCTTACGTCTGCCCTGAAAATCTAACTGGAATCGAATTTCTTTGTGATCGCTGTTTGCAAGTTCGTTCCCTACCTCGACATTGCTAATCAGGTTTTCTCTGTTCGACAGAACTAAGTCCAGTATATTATTACCCCGTGTGGGTTCGGTTATATGTTGACTTAGGAAACAGTCCTGGATTGTCTCGAGAAAATCCTGTGATTCTGAGTTACCAGTAAGGTCAGTCCAATCTATTTGGCCAAGGTTAAAGTCGCCTACTATACAGACTTTGTTGTGTATGGAAGACCTGCGCATTTCATCCCAGATAAGTCGCTCATTGACGCTATCAAGATTGGGGGGTCTATATATTACTCCTGTGATTAATTTTTCCCGACCGTCGCTTAATTCTATCCAAATTGTTTCTGTATTCCTCTCAGTTTTTATTTCCTTATTTATTTCACACTTCAGATTATCCCTAACATAGATTGCTACTCCGCCTCCTTTCCTGGTCTGCCTATCGGTATGGAACAGTTTGTAACCCGCAATTTGGTATATGTTGACTTAGAAAACAGTCCTGGATCGTCTCGAGAAAATCCTCTGATTCTGAGTTACCTGTAAGGTCAGCAACTAATACTCCAGAACTTATGGACGGAGAGTTCAGGACACAGGGACCGAAAAAACATCAATATCTCCCCTAAATGGTAATAAAAATTACTATTCAACTCGCTCAGTCAGACAAACAATAGATGAAGATGGGTCCAAAATAGCATTGAGGTATTTTGTGAGGCAGATGTGGCCTTTTATTCATGAGGCTGTCAACACAACTCAGACTCCGAATTGCTGGAGTGTCTACGAACTGGTTGTTTATCCTTGTATTGTAATACCATATTATTTGAGCTTGATACAGTTTTTAAGAGGAATGTAAGCGGACATTCTCTCGTGGATACAAAAGAAATTTCCTTACGGTTGTCACTTGTCAGTCTCGAGAATTACCGTCCAACCCGTTTGAATAAAACAAAAAATAATGCAGCAACCTAAGATGTTTGTGAGAGAACAATTATCATTTTCTTCTTGACAACTTCTTATTAAGTTTCAAAACATGCTGCTTTTCAGATTTTTTCCTTAATATTTGTCTTTTTTTTCAGTGGGATAAAAGGGGTTTAATATTTGCCAGCAGCTGTTACAACCAAGTAAAGTTTCTGGGGTTCATCTACCATAGTCACCTGTTCTGGCGACGTCACATCACGTCTCATTTTGAAATCCATCGCGCCCAAGGGTTAAATTTTTAATTAACTCATGGTCTAACTGTACTATATATATATATATATATATATATATATATATATATATATATATATATATATATATATATATATATATATATATATATATATATATATATATATATGATGAACAAACATAACGTTTTGGTAATCATCACGAAGACGATGCAAAAAATATATGAAATATACCTTATATGTTTATTATAGAGTTACACCTCAACTTGTACAAGCAAGGAGACGCCATCGATCAGTAGCTGGGCCTCGAGTGAGCTGTCAGGGACTTGGGATACTGATTTCCTCCGTCTGTAAGCAAACTCTTGAAATCTTTTTGCTAAAAAGATTTACTCCCGTGATGTTTAATTTGGGTCATTCTTGATAGTAGTGGTTGGTCTGGGTGTGGTAGGTGTGGGTTTAAGGTAGGTGTGGTAGGTGTGGGTTTAAGGTAGGTGTTGGCATGTTAAGTGTGGTAGGTGTGGGTATTGCAGTTGTTGTAGGTGTTGGTGTGGTAGGTGTGGGTGTTGTCGGTGTTGGTGTGGTAGGTGTGAGTATATATTCCAATGGTACAACACTTGTCAATCGCCATTAATTTAATATAAAATTATTCCATCGTGACTTAATACTCATGGTAAGTTTCGTATACATTCCGATGGCACGTAAATGTTCCTGTATATACTTAACTTTATACACATTTCATAGATAATTAACACTAATGGTGAGTTAGATATACACATCTTACTAAAATATCTTACAAGAGTCGTTGGTTGAAACCTCACAAAATTCTCCCTATTTTATTGAGAAGTGTGCATGAAGTAAACATGTGGATTAAAGCGTAACTGGTGCGTAAATGTGGAAAGAATTGCGATTGGTGGGCATTTTTGTGCGGAGAAGCGTATTGGTGCGTAATTTTGTGCTGTGAATCGTGATTATTGCATATATCAAAGGGTATTATCGTGATTTGTGCGCATATCAACGGCTACAATAGTGATTGATGCTAATATCAACGGGTTTAGTCGTGATTGGATCGCATATTAACGGGTATAGTCGTGATTGGTGCGCATGTCAACGGACATAGTCATGAATGGTGTGCATGCCAACGGATATAGTCGTGAATGGTGTGCATGTTAACGGTATAGCGGTGATTGGTGCGCATGTCAACGGATATAGTCATGAATGGTGTGCATGTTAACGGTATAGTGGTGATTGGTGCGCATGTCAACGGATATAGTCGTGACTGGTGCGCATGTCAATATATTTCTCAAGTAAAACCCAACTACTGTAGATTGTTTCCCCAGTAGATTTATGCGAATGTAACTTTCCCTAACCTAATCTTCTCTAACTTACCCTAACCTAACCTTACCAAACCAAACCAAATCAAACCTAACCGAACTTGACCTATTCTAATGTAACATAACCAAATGTATCCCAAGTTAAGTTAATGTAACTTTCCCGAACCTTCCCTTCCCAAACCAAGCGAAACCTATTCTAACTGAACCTGACCTATTCTATTCTAAACCAACTAAACCTGCCCAGACCTAAGCTAAATTTAGCTCAATTTAAAGCAAGTTAACCTAACCTAGCATATATTAAGTGAGGGATGGAAATGGTAGATCACTCTTCAAAATGGAAGCTCATTCAAGGTAATCCCATAAATCCATAGCTTAACCCCGCCTCCCCTAATCCCTAACCCCGTCCATTGAATTTTCATCAGTTTGCACCTGAAAATTCTTATGACCTCGGTTCATGCCTGATCATGTCCTGGAGGTGTCCAAATGTGACAGATCTGGTAAGTGTCGAGTGTTGTCAACTCTGGCTGGCGTCAATTCTTGTTGGAAGGGTGTTAAGTGTTGTCAGATCTAATTGTGAGGGTGTCTAATGGTGCCAGAGCTTTTGAGCTTCTAATGTTACACGATCTTGTTGTGAGAATGTCCAGTATTGCCATATCTAACTCTAAGGGTCCCCATTGTTACCAGATCATATGAATGCTTTTAGATAGAGGGAAATCAAACTGGACAAATGACAATAAAAGGAGGCACACTGCGAAAGTAAATGTCACAAGGCAAACTCTTACAGTGAAAATAAAATACCCCTGAACAAAGTAGTGGGATAAGTATATATACCGTTAACACGCAAACACACACAATACTACTTTGCTGTCACTCGGAATCGAGTATGACGATCATCCAGCTATGATACAATGATATGAGTTACTTTAGATGTCACTTTTATTGGTGAATTTTAAGGTGACTAAAGTGGCTGATACGGGACCGGCAGAGTCGTTCACAGATGTTGCACATGTGGATGGCTCATTCTAGTGTAGGAGGGGCGGCGGCAACGTCTTTCCGGCGTTGGCGCTTGTCTGCCTCTGTTTGTAGTCGCGCTAACTCGAAAATATTGACACCTTTTTCTGTGGTGCTCCTCCAAGTGTTACGGTGTGGAGTAATCGCCTCCCATGTGAGGGGGTCGATTTAGCACTTTTTAAGGTTTATCTTCGGACTATGCTTATACCTTTTCAGTTGCCCTCTAGCATTACGTTTACTATTCCTTAGATGACTGTAAATTAGCTGCTTTGGCAGTCTACTGTCGTCCATGAGGGTAACATGGTCAGTCCAGCGTAGTTGTTCATGGATAATGGTAGCCTTGATGCTCCTATATTTGGTGTCAGCGAGAATACTGGCATTTGTTATCTTGTCTTCCCAGCGAACTCGGAGGATGGAACGTAGACTAGGTTGGTGGAAGATTTCAAGTGCCATGTGGTGCCTCCTGTATGTGACCCATGTCTCGCTGTCATATAGAAAATTAGGGAGGACCACTGCTTGATGTACGTGCAACTTTGTAGATAATTTCAGCTCCCTACAAGAAGACACGAGTACGAAGTCTGCCAAAGGCTTGAGATGCACATCTGATCCTATGTTGAATCTCTTCATCGATGTCTGTGGTGCTGGTCAGGAGGGAGCCAAGATACCAAAAGTGGATAACATTAGAGAGGGTAGTGCCGTTAAGCTGGATGGATGGTGGAGGTGTGGCTGAACCAGAGGCAGCCTGAAAGAGAATCCGAGTCTTACATACATTCACCTCAAGACCGACGTGTGCATACGCATCTATGTAGGTGTTCAGGATTTCCTGTAGGTTGAGTTCAGTGTGAGCGACAAGGGTGAGGTAGTCTGCATAATGAAGTTTAATAATGGAAGCTGCCGACACCATTGTTCCTGCTTGGAGTCGTCTTAGGTTGAAAAGACCCCCCTTCATTCGGTACTGGATATTCACCCCGCACGCTAAAATTGGTAATGGCACGAGTAAGTAAGGTAGCCAAGAAAATGGAGAAGAGAGTTGGTGACAGTACACACCCTTGTTTTATCCCCATTTGGATGGGGGAAGAACTCAGACTGGGTACCATTGTGCAGGACACTGCCGTTCATGCTATCGTGGAGTTGCCTCACGATGGTGATGAACATTTGTGGGCAGCCAAAACGGCTGATAATCCGCCAGAGGGGTGCCTTGTTGACCGAGTCGAAGGCCTTCGTTACGTCGATGAAGGCCATGTACAGGAAATTTTCCGCCTCAGGGAGAAGTATGTTTAGGAGGACTCGGGCGATAATCTTGCCAGCTACGGACAGCAGCGAGATCCTGCGGTGGTTGCCACAGTCTGACCGGTCTTCCTTGTTCTTATAAATATTGACGATGGAGGCATCTTTTAGAGCTTGAGAAATTTCCTCATTTTCCCATATATTCTCTAGGAGAGAGTGGAGACGGCTAGTAAGCAGAGGTCCTCCGGCTTTGTACACCTCAGCTGGGATTCCATCAGGGCCTGAGGCTTTGTTATTTTACATCGGTTTGATGGCAGTAGCTACCTCATTCAGGGATGGAACATAGCTGAGATGGAGCAGCTCTGGATGCTGAGGGACCTGCTGGGTAGTCAGGACATCCACATCGGTGTTTCGGTTGAGCAGCGAATGGTAGTGCTCTTTCCATTGCTGAAGGATGCGTTCTTTGTCTTTAATTAGGGAGTTACCGTCGGACGAGCATAGGTGGCCTGTGTCATGAGTGATTGGCCCATAAAAAGTTTTAGTGGAATTGAAAAATTCGCTTATCTTGTGTCGATCTGCAAATTTTTGCGCTTCACATGCTTCATTTTTAAACCAGTCATTCTTTAGTTTGTAAAGTTAGCACTGGGCAGTCACTTTCTTCTTACGGAAGGTATCAGCTTTGGTCCGAGACTGAGGGTAGTTCTGCCAGTCAGTTAAAGCAGAACATTTATCATCGAGGAGTACAAAAATTTCCGAGTCATTTTCATCAAACTGGGATTTGGGTTTATTTGTTGTCGGTTTGTTTATCAGCCCATTTTCGAACTGCTCTCTGAAAGCATGTGCTACCGATGGATTCTCCAGACACTTCGTGTTAAAACATCTCCTAGAGATTTGCTTCCTTCGCCGTTTTGGGGCGACGTGAAGCGAGAGCTTAGCTCTGACGAGCCAATGATCAGTGTCGCAATGGTCTGAGGCACGCATTGCTCGGGTGATGAGGACATCTCGGCCATCTCTTTCTCTGACAATGATGTAGTCAATGAGATTCCATTGTATAGATCTTGGTTGTTACCACGAACCCTTGAACTTGTCGGCCTGCCTAACAAGGTATTGTTGACAATGAGGTTGTGTGCAGCATATTTGCCGAGGAGGAGTAGGCCGTTGGGATTACACTTGCCTAGTCCATTCCTCCCTATGGTTCCCTGCCAAATGTCAGCATCTTTGCCAAATCTGGAATTTAAGTCACCAAGGAGCACAACCTTATCTTCTCTGGGGATAGAGGTTAGCACTCTGTCAAGGTCGGCGTAAAAGGCCCCATTGAGTATCATCCTCTGCATCCAGTGTTGGGATTTATGCACTGATGAAAAAGCGTCATGAGGCACTCGTTGATCCCAACAGGCATTTCAGTTAGCCTGTATAGGGTGCGTTGGCGGATGGCAAAGCTAACTCCATAAATGCAGTCTCTCTCCGCAGCAGGCTTACCCTTCCAGAAGAAGATATAGCGAGACCCCCGTTCTGTGAGTCAACCTTCGTCTGGGAGCCGAGACTCACAAATGACTGCTATGTCGAGGTTATACCTAGACAACTCTTTTGCCACAAGGGCGGTTCTTCTTTCGGGACGCTCATTTGTGCCAGTATCCAGAAGGATCCTGACATTCCATGCAGCGACCATTAAAAGGTTGGATAGTTTGTTTTTGTTTTGATCGGAGATTATATTTGTGTTTTCGACCGCATAAGGACCTTACTGAGCGTGGTTGCTCAGTCAGGTTGTTTTTTTAGGCAGGCTATGTTTAGGGCACCTTTTCTAGCCCCCTCTCCATGTGGGGTGAGAAGAGTGGCTCCTTGAAGGGCTGCTCAGTCGCACAGACAGGACCGGATTGCACTGCTGCTTAGATCCCAGTGCATAAACGACCATCTTATCTGTGCAACCCATGTGCAGAGTTGTGACTAGAGACTCCCAGCAGTCATCTCTGCCTGTCCCCGTCGCAACTCGTCTGTCGCCATGGGACTTTTGGGGCATAAGGGTTTGATGATGATGAGTATTATGAGCTGGATGATGCCTGAGCGAGAGTTGATTTATGTGGTGATGCAGGAGCGCAGACTGGGGAGAGGGAGAGTTGCAATGGATTGCCGATAGCCCAGTTTGTTGGATTTTGCCTTAGTAGCCTGTGCATCATGCATTGCCTTCGTCCGCCGGTGTAGTCATTGGGTTCCCAGTTGGCCACCTCTTCCGCCTTTACCGCCGTTGGGGTCTTACTGGAGCTCTGTAAGCATGTCTGTCTGCTGCAGGGTTTACTCCCGTAGCCTTATACCTGCCAAGATTAATCCGCGAGGTAGCGGGGAAGTGGTTGGTAAGTGCCAGGACGCATCCACATGATGGTGGGTCTTTGCGCCGTCCCTCTGGAGCCCACCGCTATTCCGAGTTCCCTTCTGGTCTAGCTTGGGCCCACGAGGCGCGAGCGCGCACGCGCGAGCGCACGCACGCACGCACGCACGCACGCACACACACACACACTTGTCAACCCTCAGTGAGACAGGACGTGCCCCGGAGGCGCTCCCGGTTTTAGCAGCCAGGCCGAGTCTGTTTGGCCCTGCCCACCCCCCCCCTGCTATACCCCAACGCCCTACCAGCCTTACTACACCAGGATCGATTCAGCAAAACATTCTAGTGATTAGTGAACGATTGATTACGGAGCAGTGCAATAAGTGATTAACATACAGTGCCCGATAGTGCACCCCAAGGAAAAGTCAGACAGTGGGCACTTTATCGGTCACCTTTAAAGTGCCAGTGACAAGGACCACCGCGGTGTTTACATATATCGTGATAACTGTGTCGGCGCCCCCAAGCACCAGGGACAAAGACCACCGTCTTTACGACTGACAAATCTTAACAGATGTCTACCAGTGTCAGTGTCCCTCAAAGTGCCGCCAGTGACAAACACTTCCGTCCGCCCACAACAGATATCAACAGATGGCCACCAATCACTTACTCCCGACGCACTCTGTACCATCTAAAGCGTGGGAACGGTTATCCTGATGGCAGTGTTATTGCGCTACTCAAGTCACTGAACATTTTCCACGCGCGGAGCCGTAGACAAGGCCGTCATGCACATAAGCCCATTAGAACCGTAACCTCCACTAGGAAACCGGAGAAACCCACCCCTGACAGACCATACCACCACACTGAAGTTCCACGGATATGGTATGATCTCCCGTCTCTACTGCTATCCAACGTCACTTCCCTAGCTAACAAGTTCGACGAGCTGGCAACTACAGTCAGGTCAACCGCCGCGAGCGTCGTTGCCATATGTGAGGCTTGGCAAATTGTGCCTGAAACGTGTCATATTGAGGGATATCAACTCTTTCATCACCTTCGTTCACAAAGACGCGGAGGGGGCGTTGCCCTCTTCTGTCAAGATGACCTACGCCCGTCACGCCTGGATGTTCAAGTCCCAGCAGATGTGGAAGCATTATGGGTACGTGTCGTGTTACGGGCCCACCCACGCAACACCGCCTCCATTATAATCTGTGTGGCATACCATCCGCCTCGATCACCCACCAGAGACACTCTTATCAATCATCTCATCACCACCTCAGACCACCTCAGAGTTAGGTACCCATGTGCCAAGTTAGTATTATGTGGGGATTTAAATGAAATTGACACCACTGATATCCAGGACCAGCTATCACTATCACAAGTTGTGACCTTCCCCACACACGGTCAAAATACCCTTGACCTTATCTTAACTGACTTAGCGGACCAGTACCAACCACCTCAACCAATGCCTCCTATCGGGTGTAGCACACACTTATCAGTGCTCTGGTCCCCAGCTGCCACTCCCACTCAAGTACAGAGACCCTACATCAAGACCTACAGGCCGATTACTGACTCTGCAGTGCGCCTCTTCGGGCAGTGGATAGTTCACCATCCCTGGACTGAAGTACTTAGCGTGGATGACGTGGAAACCAAATGGATAAATTATACCAACACCACCACGCAAGCTCACCACCACTTCTTCCCCGAGAAGTCCGTCAGATCTCACCCAGCTGACTTGCCCTGGATCACACCTCGGATCAAAAGACTTATGCAACAGAGAGACAGAGCCTTTCATCTCAATGACCACATCCGCTACAGGTCACTTCGCAACCGAGTCATCCGCGAAATACGCACTGCAAAGAAGTCCCACTACCCAACCAAATTACAACACCTGAAGCAGACCAACATCAGTCAATGGTATGGTAAGCTTAAAGAACTCTGTGGACTAAACAATAAGACACACCCCCTCCCCTTCCTTAGCCATCTCACTAGTGTTGACGCAGCTGAGCAAACAAATAACCATTTCGCTACTATATGCCAGACGCTCCCACGGCTTGACACAACCACTCTCCCTGCTTACCTACCAGCCCCCCTTCCCACTGACTTAGTAGAAGAATTTGACGTAGCAAAACGCCTGGACAAACTAAAATTAAAACGCTCTACCACCCCCATTGACTTACCAATGAAACTCTTCAAGGAGTTCTCCCCGGAGCTTGCTAAACCCCTCTGCTCCATCATCAATGCTTCTCTCAGTCAAGCCAGATGCCCAGCTGACTGGAAAACCTCTTATGTATCACCAGTGCCCAAGTCAACCAGCCCACAATCCTTAAATCAGCTACGACCTATTGCAATCACCCCAATACCCAGCCTAATCTGTGAAAGTTTTGTGTTCGACTGGGCTTATGCTGATATTGCAGGAGTCGTAGACCCTCAGCAATTTGGCAACATGAAAACTTCCTCCACCACTCACTGTCTTGTCAGCTTTCTCGATTACATATACCGCCATCTCGAGAAACGAAAAACGTCTGTAGCTGTCGCCTTCATTGATTTCACTAAAGCGTTCGACCTAGTCGACCACAATATAATCATCAACAAAGCTATTGACCTCGGGCTTCGAAGAAGCCTCATACCATGGCTTACAGACTTCCTCAGTGACCGACGCCAAGCTGTACGCTTCCGAGGGGCTGTCTCCACCTCTCAGTCACTCACCTGTGGCGTCCCCCAAGGCACCAAGATGGGACCACTCTGCTTCCTTATGCTCATCAATGATGCCCTAAGAGAAACCCCTGCTCGCTGGAAATATGTCGACGACTCCACCATTGGGATCAGCGTCAACAATTCTGCTCCCAACTATACCGCCCTTCAGGATTTATTGAACAGTCTCCAAAACTGGGCCACCAACAACCATGTCACCATCAACCATACCAAGACCATGGTTATGCACATCAACCTCTCCTCCGACATTGTCCCACCTCCTTCCATTACTCTAGGTCCGAACACACTCCAGGTTGTAGATTCCACGAAGCTCCTCGGCGTCACCATAGACAACAAACTAAATTGGAAACCACACGTCAATGAAGTTGTCAAATCCTCCAGTTTCCGTCTCCACCTCCTCCGCCGACTCAAGTCCCTCGGAGTTCCTGCACACGAGCTCCTCAGTGTTTACACAACATTCATACTTCCCAAGCTCACCTATGCCTCCCCCACCTGGTCTTCCTCCCTAAATGCCACACAACGTAAACACCTAGAAAAAGTGCAAAAGAGGGCATGCAAGATTATTCTCTCCCCCTCCTACTCCACATATCAAGAAGCGCTCAACACACTGACCCTTTCGACTCTCACTGACCATCACCACGACCTCATCTGCAAATTTGGTAAGAAGCTTCTACACCATCCCCGACACCGGCTCCTACTACCACCTGAGATCCCTTGTCCGAGAATTGCTGTGCGACACCACAACCGCATCCAGCCCATACGTGCACGAACTGATCGCTATAAGAACAGCCCAGTCCCAACCATTGTAAAAATTATCAATAACTTGTAATACTGTAACACTGTCACTATGTTGAAATGAACTGTAGTTTGAGCTTTTCCCCATCTAAGTTATTATATGTCTTATTTGTGTCACTTATGTTACTTGTATATTATTTGTAATTCGTAACCCATTCCCCAAATATGTAACTGTATATTTTCAGCCTTCTGGCTGCCAAGCTCTTTCAATAAACCGTTAATTATTATTATTATTATTATTACACATGATCGATCAATGAACATAATCCTCCCGTTATAAACAAATACTCCGCGAGAGGTACTGAAAGACAATAGTTCGGTGTTTACAGACTATAATTGTCACGAGTGTACTACAAAACTACCTTCATCAGACTTACAGCTGATATATATCCTAGTGAATTAATTACTATGATAGGAAACACTAATGTGAAAACTGTTACAGAAAAAGTACCGTAGGTTGAAAACGCTACAAAAAATAACATTGTATAAAATTCTATTAAAGAAAATGTTACTGGCCAAATTTCTTGTGGACTAAATTTCACCAGAATAATAATCCTAAATGCATATTAATTTCACAGAACAAGAGGCTTGGACGGGTAAGGTTAGGTTAAGTTAAACAAGGATGGGTTACGTTAGGTTAAACTACTGTACACTGAGCTGGGTTAAGTTATATTGAATTTAGATCGGTTAAACACGAATGGCTTACGGAAGGCTAAAATAGATTAACTAGATTAAGCTAGAAGACTTAAAGGAACATTAATGTCCTGGGACGGTTCCACATTAATTAGGTTAGGATGACTTAACCTGGGTGTCATTAAGGCTAGGTACATCTAATTAACTCGGCTTGTGATGACGTTCCACCACACACCGAAAATATTGACTCTTAATGATCTCTTCCACCACTCAACAAACTTATTTCTACATAGTAAACATCTACGAGATATCCCATTGGTTCTCGGTTTTTTCATGAGGCTCTTTTTGGAATTATAACAAAGTTTATTTTCAAGTTACAAACTGTGGAGCTGAACCATACCAAGTGAAGGTCGCTAAGTATATTGTATTTCCAACTAGGTACACTGACTGTTTACTGGGTCATGATCCCAAGTCACTGGTAGACTGGGGAACTGACTGCCATATTACAGTACTGTAATCTCATGCACCGCTATGTAGTCAGCAGTATGAGGTAACAGACCACACCAACATACACTACAGCGCTCGGAGGGAGAGGTGTGTCCTATCTAGGTCTCCCTCTCCAGTTCCCGCTACAAAGTCATTCTTAAAGATGGCTGAATTATACTTCCTGGCCAGATTATATACTTGTGTTTTACTGAATATAACTGTCAGCATCCTCCCTTGATAAATAAAAGCGAGTTTGTCATATAAATTAATAAATATAGAGACGATCTTGTGTGGTGGCCCAGACATATTGATATACAGTACCTGTTCTTTAAATATACACATTGACATACTGTAAGTGTGGGTGTGATGGCAGCGTCATCTTCCATCAGTGTCGTAGCCTCATTAACTTTCAGTGTGAGTTATAAAGTGTTATTAAGGGGCTATTTAAAGCACTCATTCATATGCAAGTCTCTCTAAGCAGTTAAGATTATAATAAAAAATTACTCTCATATTAATCCAGTTTTGCCATACAAGTATTGGTGACGAGCTCTTTTATCACATGTTACACGAATAGTAATCATAATGTTATTTCTTATGGACATAATTTCTCCCTCTTCAATAAATTCTCGGCGCCGGTTATTTCATCTACGTGTCGCTCCGCTCACATAGGATCACATACCCCTAGGAGTCGTTAATTCTGTTATATACCAGCTACTTTTTTTTTTTTTAGATTTATGTCCTCACAATGACAGGCGAATGGCATTTCACCAAATAGATGACGTCATTAAGATAAGTCATCCTATTGGTTTGGATTTCCTCTGAATGAAAATCAGCGAATGGGTCTGATGTGATTACATGACGTCATTGGGAACAAAACCTTCCACTGGTCAAGATTAAAACCATCTCCAAGATAAAGGGACATAAGAATCCACCTTGAAAGGAAATCTTACGAGTGGAGAGAGAGAGAGAGAGAGAGAGAGAGAGAGAGAGAGAGAGAGAGAGAGAGAATTTAGCCAGGATTCTAAATGATTTGTACATTAAATTAATTGAACGTAATTAACTGCCTGGTTTAAGCCGTGACATTAAGATGACGGCTGAACTGTAGCAAAAATTACACCAAGACTCTACCGTAACAACCCCCCCTCCCCCCCCCCCCCCAAAAAAAAATCATTAGTCACGTTAGCAAAAATTTAAGCAAAGAACCTCGACCATGGCCTTGTATTTCTCTGGGGTGAAGTTCTTATTGTCGTCAGTTACCCTAAAAGATAATTCATCAGCCAGGCTAAATAATTTTGAATAATTTAACTTAATATTAGTATCAAATAATTCAAGTCTCATGCTTATTATGATCATCGTTTCCATTTTTCTTTCTTTTTTTATTGTAACTAATTCAGAAATATTTAGGTTTTGTTAATTATTTTTATGATGATGATGATGATGATGATGCACCTACAACACAGTAAGGCAGCCTCAGCTTCCCAACCACACGTCCATCGTCTCCTCTCGGTGGATCTACCTTTAACATCTACGTCTTCTTCATGTTTCTATTCCTCTATGTCTAGGATGTACTGACAGCAGGCATTAAGAATGTCTCTCTCTCTCTCTCTCTCTCTCTCTTTCTCTCTCTCTCTCTCTCTCTCTCCATTTCAATATTTCTGTTGCTGTAACTCTTTTCCTGTGTCTCATTTTGTCTGTCTCTTAGTCTGCCGTTTACTCTCCCGGCCTCTCTCTTCCACCACTTAGTTCCCCCACAATACTAGTAAACAACAGCCCTAAGTCAAAGCCATTCCAAGGCTCTTTCACTAAACGTCTCGTAACTTGTACAGTCTTCCCAAATGTCTCTATTTGTCTCTATATCTTTGGTTCTCCTTTTCCAGTCTTTATCTATCTCTCGCCATACGTACAGTTACACAAATCCTGATTTAATCCACGCCTGTGAATTAACAGACAGACAGACAGACAGACAGACAGACAAACAAATAAATAAATAAATAATCTTTTACCTGTATAAATTGTTGGCTACATTCATATATACACACAGGTGAGCACCACTCGGGAAAAGGGAAAAATGTCGCATGTTATATATTTTCAGGAAATTTTAAAATAAGAGTCAAACGGTTTAAAGGCCGATATATAATTTACAGTATCAGGTAACTGGGGAAGACAGGTTTACTTCATCACAGTCTAACAGGTAACTGGGGAAGACAGGTTTACTCCAGCACAGTCTAACAGGTAACTGGAGAAGACAGGTTTACTCCAGCACAGTCTAACAGGTAACTGGAGAAGACAGGTTTACTCCAGCACAGTCTATCGGGTAACTAGGGAAGACAGGTTTACTCTATCACTATAATTATTAAAAATCCGAGATGCCTAACACACAACTGACGGGTGAAGAGCTCATTGGTTTTCCCAGCACGACTAATTGCCTTATATAATGGACACTAAACTTACCTCAATCTCGTAGAACAATGCAGCCATATCTACATTAACGTAAGTCTTAGCATTCCTTCATGAACTAAAACCTAACTTAACAAAAGTCTATTCATGATTCTGGTTTCATGCAACTCCTCCAGCCTCTCTATAGCCCAGATCTAGCTCCAAGTGACTATGCTTCGATACATCATGCCCGACCTCCGAGGGCACTAATCCACTCTCACATGATGATGAGCTGAAGGAGGCTACTGAGGCGCCGTGTCAGGAGCAGCAGGAAGACTTCTATAAACCTTCAAGACTGACTTTGAAGGACAAGTGGGATGAGTGTATTGAGGCCAAGGGAGACTATGCTACAAAATAAATAGGAATTGTGGTCCTAAATTTTTATTATATACTCATTTTAGAAAATCTTATGACCGTTTCTCGTACTCTAGTATAGTTCATCTAATATGTCTGTATAGTTCTTAAGACAGGAAACTATAGTCTAATTACTTCTTATAACTGGAGTCTGAAGCCATAAAATATTAATAATTTTTTAGATAATTTACAACTGGTTGTTTTCTTTCCTCTTGTAACATTACATCCACCTGTTGTGATCGACAATCCGCCGGGGTATATGTTTTATAATTAAATTTTGAAGAAAAAAATGGTTGGTTATTACATGACCATTTTCCGGCGTGAATATGCTGTACATTATTGATATCAGACTTCAAACTTGTCGACCTCACTTCTAAACTTAATAATCCTCTGGAGTCGTGCACTCATCAAGCATAACACTGACCATAACTAATCGTAACTTAACCCATCCAAACCTAACCTAACCTAACCTGAAGTACAATTTTGTTAAATCTAAGCATTAAACATCTATCAAGAACTTTCCAAAAAAAAAAGAGTACTTTCCCAAATTGTCAAAAGAACTCTCGTATTTTTTACCATTAGTTAATGAGATGGGAGTCGATAATTGAGTCTATTAAATGACATAATTAGCCACTAAGAGTAAGTAAGCAACGACTTTTCCATTTTTTTTCAATAGAGAATCATTTTGTTGCAACGCTCCTTTAACATGTCCCTAATTAAAGACAAGCGTCAAAGGACATCACAGAGGCATTTTGCTCTTCGAGTCCTTTTGACCGTCTTCGATAAAGTGATCTTCAAAGGAGCATTCAGAAGCATTTTCCGTCACGGACCCGAACCGTTTATCAGATGTCTTGTTTTATGTAAAGAGGAACGAAAAGAAAACGATTCTGTGATAAATGGATGAGAGATTATGAATACATCTTAATAAGTATTATTCTCTCTCTTGCTCTCTCCAATAGTTTTTACGTCAGTCTTTGCCCATCTGTCTCTCCTCTGTAATGATTGTTTATCAGACCAGAGAAGAACAACACATATAACAGTGAGTAGAAGGGCACGTGTTCACCCTCGTAAGTTGACCCACCCTTCGTAATTACAATGAGATTAAGACCTGACCCAGCAGACGTCACGGTCTCAAAGGGAACCAGTTCTCGCCGCCACGCGATCATGACCGTGTTAACTCAAGAAACTACCCCCCCCCCCCAGCCACGCACCTGGGCAAACACAGCTGTCTCGACACACCCAGATTAGTGTTAATTAGTGACGTCATCTGCCGGTCTATGACTTCCAATATAAGGGGCTGACAGCTCCTTCCCAAGGACAGACAGAGACAGACAGGGAGAGACAGAGGAAGACGCAGCCACGCTCGTCACAAGTCGAGGTCGGGAGGGAGACTTCCCTCCCAAGCACCAAGTTCCCAGCAGGCTCCCACAGGAGACGAGCTCCAGCAGCACCTGCAGACATTCCCCAGGCGCTGGGCCTCCCTCAGGTCACGTGAGTTCTTGTCAGAGCGATCCCTAGGGTGAGTTACTTACGGTGGGAAGTGTAGCTATTTCGTGTTGGTGTCCGAGAGTCAGTGTATAATAACGTAAATATAATGATCTATTAATGTGTTCATGCCACTGAGTTAACTAATAAATAGCTGTACATAGAATTGGTGTTTAGAAGATTTCCCCCTAACCACATATTATACCAAGTTCAAATAACTAATCGGCCACCCTACCAACTTTCATGACTTTATCCTATAACCAATAGATTCTTACTTTATCACATTGAGTTTCCCTTATTACACCCTTATATTTTCCTCTCTCCTTCCGGTCTGTCTATTTCTATCTACTGGCCTTTCTTTTCTCTTTCACTCTACCTCCTCCATCTTCCCTCCTTCCATTTCTCTCCGTCTCTGTTTCATCTTCATCATTATCAATTCCTCCCGCCATCCCTCCCATTCCACCCTCCTTCTATGTTTCCCTTCCCTCTCCCTCCTTACATATTTCTCCCATCCCCTCTCCTTTATCCTTTCTCTCTCTCCCTCCCTTACCCTCATTCTTCTCTCACTAACACACGACATCGTCTGGGACAAAAGTGAGATGCACAGGGAAATTGAGAGGAAAAATGAGTGAGTGGTATTGAGCGCCATAATGAGGGTGAGAGGAAGAGTCTGACGGGGAGAGGGAGAGGAAAGGTACAAAATAGACTAATAATAAGTTAGAGCGAGAAAGACCGCGAGAGAAAGTAAGAAAAAAGGGAATAAGAGGAATAGTGAGAAAATGAAGAGGGGATGAGAAGGAGAATGAAAGGGAAAGAGAGAGCTAGGAAGAAGAGGTAAGACGATAGGGAGAGTGAGAGGAAAGATGCGTGGGAAAGAGAAAGAGAGAGTTGAGGATAAGAGGAAGGGTAAAAGGAAGGATGAGTGGGACAGAGAAGAGGGTTAGAATGAGAGAGAGGGGGGGGGGGGTAAGTTAAAATGGCAGGACATTGACCCTTCTGTGACAACATCTTATTTCCATGACGACCAACACAATTTTGTTTCATTCTCATAAGAAGCATATAGCAGTATACAGTTGCCATCAGAAGCAAGATGTGATCGCCAAATCTTCACATCCATCAATCTTAATATGCCATAATGCTAACAACTTCCATGACACCAACAATGACATTAACTATAGTTTGTTCACTCGAAGCTTGTAACAGAGGCATAGGGTCAGTTTGTAGCAAGGCAAGGACGCCCGAAGAATCATTACAGTTCTTCAGTATTTGATCAATCGTATATATATATATATATATATATATATATATATATATATATATATATATATATATATATATATATATATATATATATATATATATATATATTTCATGTAGATCCACAATGAAAAAGTGGATAAGATAAATCTTGATAAAATCACACGGGAAAAGGGAAACAACAGAGCACCTTAGCTTTCGTCTTTATTCAAGATGAAGATGTCTTGAATAAAGACGAAAGCTAAAGTGCTCCGTTGTTTCCCTTTTCCCGTGTGATTTTATCAAGATTTATATATATATATATATATATATATATATATATATATATATATATATATATATATATATATATATATATATGCAAGTATATAAAGACATTTTGAGAGATAGTAACTATTCTCTGTTGATCTCTGATAATTTACGCACTTGGGGAAAGAAAAAGTAGCATCCTCCACCACGCTGCTTTATGTCAGGTATCGAGGAGTTTACGTCCCAGAATTTGTTCATCCTGTTCGTGTTCCCTTTATGATATTTTTGCGTTTAACACGCTAATACCTCCTAAAATACAATAATACAAAAGCGATAGATTAAGTACTGAAGAACTGTAATGTCCCTAAGGCTGTAAGTCCGCCAACCAATCCACCGCCTTACTACAAACTGACCCTAGGCCTCCGTTACAAGCTTCGAGTGAACAAACTACAGTATAGTTCAACACCAAATGTAGGGAGATTGTGGTTAAATTAACATAACACCAGAAATAAGATCATATATCCACCACGATAGTCAGCTCCTATGATAACAAAGCTGACGATATGACAATAACTGGTTGCCATAATACTGCAAGTAGCAATATCGTGTTCCTGTCAATATGTCGACAGACTCCCTCGTTGGCTGTGAAGTTTTCCCTAACTTTTGGGGAAATTTCTATCTGGGAAGTTTCTTCACGTGAACACATATCTTGTCTTATCCTGCCTGTGTGTGTATACAGTATTTGTGTTTTATTGCCACACACTTACGTGCGTGTGTGTGTGTGTGTGTGTGTGTGTGTGTGTGTGTGTGTAAATTGGCTGACGAGACTAAAATACGACGTGTAATTAAACCTGAATAGGACTCCACAATACTACAGAAAGATCTTAATAAATTTTTCGCATGGTCTGAAAAATGGCAGATGAAATTAATGTGGACAAATGTAGAGTACTTAGCCTAGGAGATGTAAACAGAGAAACTAGATATCGGATGAACAACGTTGGCTTAGAGAAATCTGACTGAGAAAAATTTAGGGGTAATGATAAGTAAGAATGTTAAACCAAGACAACAATGTGCATTTGCTCGAAACAAGGTTGACAATACTTGGTTTCATAGTTACAAGACTGGAGAGGTTATCTTAAAACTATCCTTTGCACTTGTGAACTCACTTGGATTATGCAATTAAGTTTTGGTCACCGTACTACAGAATGGACATCGAATCCCTAGGAAGCATACAGGGGAGGATGACAAGAATAATACGGGCATATGGAACCTTGAATAAAGAGACAAGCTGAAGCATCTGAATTTGCACTCCCTCTAGAGAAGTAGAGTGAGGAGCGATATGATCGAGGTGTATAAATGGACGTCAGGGTTAAAGAAAGGTGATATAAAAAGGGTACTCACACCATAAGTAATAATAATAACAACAACATCAGAGCAGTACTCACACCATAAGTAATAATAACAACAACATCAGAGCAGTACTCACACCATAAGTATTAATTAATAACATCATCAGAGCAGTACTCACACCATAAGTAATAATAATAACAACAACATCAGAGCAGTACTCACACCATAAGTATTAATTAATAACATCAGAGCAGTACTCACACCATAAGTAATAATAATAACAACAAAATCAGAGCAGTACTCACACCATAAGTATTAATTAATAACATCATCAGAGCAGTACTCACACCATAAGTAATAATAATAACAACAACATCAGAGCAGTACTCACATCATAAGTATTAATTAATAACATCAGAGCAGTACTCACACCATAAGTAATAATAATAACAACAACATCAGAGCAGTACTCACATCATAAGTATTAATTAATAACAACATCAGAGCAGTACTCACACCATAAGTATTAATTAATAACATCATCAGAGCAGTACTCACACCATAAGTAATAATAATAACAACAACATCAGAACAGTACTCACACCGTAAGTATTAATTTATAACATCATCAGAGCAGTACTCACACCATAAGTAATAATAATAACAACAACAACATGAGAGCAGTTCTCACACCATAACTGTTAATTAACAACATCATCAGAGCAGGTCTCACACCGTAAGTATTAATTAATAACATCATCAGAGCAGTGCTCACACCGTAAGTAATAACAATAACAACAAACACAGAACAGTACTCACACCGTAAGTATTAATTAATAACATCATCAGAGCAGTATTCACACCATAAGTAATAATAATAACAACAACATGAGAGCAGTACTCACACCGTAAGTATTAATTAATAACATCATCAGAGCAGTACTCACACCATAAGTAATAATAATAACAACAACATCAGAGCAGTACTCACATCATAAGTTATAATTAATAACATCATCAGAGCAGTACTCACACCATAACTAATAATAATAACAACATCATCAGAGCAGTACTCACACCATAAGTAATAATAATAACAACAACATCAGAGCAGTACTCACACCATAAGTATTAATTAATAACATCATCAGAGCAGTACTCACACCATAAGTAATAATAACAACAGCATCGGAGCAGTACTCACACCATAAGTAATAATAATAACAACATCATCAGAGCAGTACTCACACCGTAAGTAATAACAATAACAACAAACACAGAACAGTACTCACACCGTAAGTATTAATTAATAACATCATCAGAGCAGTACTCACACCATAAGTAATAATAATAACAACAACATCAGAGCAGTACTCACATCATAAGTTATAATTAATAACATCATCAGAGCAGTACTCACACCATAACTAATAATAATAACAACATCATCAGAGCAGTACTCACACCATAAGTAATAATAATAACAACAACATCAGAGCAGTACTCACACCATAAGTATTAATTAATAACATCATCAGAGCAGTACTCACACCATAAGTAATAATAAGAACAGCATCGGAGCAGTACTCACACCATAAGTAATAATAATAACAACATCATCAGAGCAGTACTCACACCGTAAGTAATAACAATAACAACAAACACAGAACAGTACTCACACCGTAAGTATTAATTAATAACATCATCAGAGCAGTATTCACACCATAAGTAATAATAATAACAACAACAACAGAGCAGTACTCACATCATAACTTATAATTAATAACATCATCAGAGCAGTACTCACACCATAACTAATAATAATAACAACATCATCAGAGCAGTACTCACACCGTAAGTAATAACAATAACAACAAACACAGAACAGTACTCACACCGTAAGTATTAATTAATAACATCATCAGAGCAGTATTCACACCATAAGTAATAATAATAACAACAACAACAGAGCAGTACTCACATCATAAGTTATAATTAATAACATCATCAGAGCAGTACTCACACCATAACTAATAATAATAACATCATCATCAGAGCAGTACTCACACCGTAAGTAATAACAATAACAACAAACACAGAACAGTACTCACACATAAGAACATAAGAACATAAGAATGGAGGAAACTGCAGCGGGCCTATTGGCCCATACTGGGCAGTCCCGTTTACACCCAACCCCTATTGCTCATATGAGCATCCAACCTATGTTTGAAGCAATTCAGCGTATTCGAGTTAATGATGATATTTGGTAACTTGTTCCATTCATCCACTACTCTGTTTCCAAACCAGTGTTTACCTATTTCACGCCTAAATCTAAATTTGTCCAATTTAAAACCATTGTTACGAGTTCGCTCCTGGTTGGATAATTTGAGTACCTTTGTAATGTCCCCTTTGTTTAGCCCTGCCTTCCACTTATACACCTCTATCAGGTCGCCCCTCGCTCTACGTCTCTCAAGGGAGTGCAAATTAAGATGCTTTAACCTGTCTCTATACTCAAGGTTCCTAATGCCCGGGATTAGTCTTGTCATTCTCCTCTGAATTCTTTCCAAGGATTCTATATCCATTCTGTAATACGGTGACCAGAACTGGACTGCGTAATCCAGGTGTGGTCTCACAAGAGCAAGATACAGTTTTAGGATGACCTCGCTAGTCTTGTAACTAACACTCCTTTGTATGAACCCAAGTACTTTATTAGCCTTGTTACGAGCAAAAACACATTGTTTACTTGGCTTAAGGTTCCTACTTATCATTACTCCTAAATCTCTCTCGCAGTCGGATTTCTCTATGGCATCGTTGTTCATCTGGTATCTGGTTTCCCTGTTTACATTTCCTATACTGAGTACTTTACATTTGTCGATGTTGAATTTCATCTGCCATTTTTCAGACCATTCGAAAAATTTGTTTAGATCCTCCTGAAGTTTTGCCGAGTCCTCGTCAGATTTGATAACACGTCCTATTTTAGTATCATCAGCAAATTTACTTATGTTGCTGTCTATGCCGATATCTATGTCGTTTATGTATATAATAAACAATAATGGTCCAAGTACTGAGCCTTGGGGAACTCCACTTGTGACGTTGCTCCAATGGGACTTAGTGCCGTTAATGCTCACTCGCTGTTTCCTGTCCTGTAACCACGCCCTAATCCATTTAAGGATGTCACCTTTGATGCCATGAGCTTCTACCTTTCTAATTAGTCTTTCGTGGGGTACTCTGTCGAAGGCTTTGCTAAAGTCGAGATATACCACATCATAATTGTGCCCCTCGTCCACTGATTCGAAAACTGATGAAAAGAATGTTAATAGATTAGTTAGGCAAGAACGTCCGCTTGTGAAGCCATGCTGGGAATCATTGATCAATCGGTGCTTCTCCAGGTGATTTCGAATAGAGTTTGAAATGATTGCTTCCAGTAATTTGCCTACTATTGATGTTAGACTGATTGGGCGGTAGTTAGAGGATAGTGATCTATCCCCCTTCTTGAAGATCGGTATTACATTCGCTATCCTCCAGGATTCTGGTACTACACCTGTTTTTAAGGACATGTTAAACAACTTTGCTAAGGGCATACTAAGCTCTTCCTTACATTCCTTTAATACTCTGGCAAATATCTCATCGGGACCAGGTGACTTATTAGGCTTTAGTTTGTCTATTTGCTTACTAACATCGTTACTAGTCACTACTATCTCACTTAATTTGTTTTCTTCACTATCTCTGAATAGAGTCGGTGCCTCGGGTATCATGTTTAAATTTTCGTTGGTGAAAACTGTTGAAAAATATTTATTCAAATTATTGCTCATTTCTCCGTCGTTATCAGTGAGCTCGCTGGAGTCTGACCGTATTGGTCCAATCTTTTCTCGTGTTTTAGTTTGATACATTTGGTAGAATCCTTTGGGGTTTGTCTTTGCCTCCCTTGCTATCCTTACCTCATTATTCCTCTTTGCTTTCCTTATCTCGGTTTTAACCCTACTCGCCAATACCCTATAATAGTCCCGGAGGTGAATTTCGCCACGATTTATCCTTCTACCTATAGCCTTCCTTTGGCCAATGATGTTCTTTAAATAATTATTTATCCATTTAGGGTCATTGTTGTTTGATCTGAGTTTTTTGTATGGTATGTTCTGCCTTTGTGCATTAAGTAACTCACTATTTAAATTGTCGTGGAACTCGGCAGTCTCAGATCTCGTTATCAGGTGGGTGTCATCTGTCAGGTTCACGGCCAAGCGCGACACCCCCTCTCTCAGCTGCCTCTTTAAACTGTCAAAGTTTGCCCTTCTGAAATCTGGTACTTTAGTGGAATTTTCCTTACGTCTGCCCTGAAAATCTAACTGGAATCGAATTTCTTTGTGATCGCTGTTTGCAAGTTCGTTCCCTACCTCGACATTGCTAATGAGGTTTTCTCTGTTTGACAAAACTAAATCCAATATATTATTACCCCGTGTGGGTTCGGTTATATGTTGACTTAGGAAACAGTCCTGGATCGTCTCGAGAAAATCCTCTGATTCTGAGTTACCCGTAAGGTCGGTCCAATCTATTTGGCCAAGGTTAAAGTCGCCTACTATACAGACTTTGTTGTGTATGGAAGCCCTGCGCATTTCATCCCAGATAAGTCGCTCATTGACGCTATCAAGATTAGGGGGTCTATATATTACTCCTGTGATTAATTTTTCCCGACCGTCGCTTAATTCTATCCAAATTGTTTCTGTATTCCTCTCAGTTTTTATTTCCTTATTTATTTCACACTTCAGATTATCCCTAACATAGATTGCTACTCCTCCTCCTTTCCTGGTCTGCCTATCGGTATGGAACAGTTTGTAACCCGCAATTTGGTATTCGACTGGTAATTCACGTGTGTCTAGGTTGATCCATGTTTCAGTGAATGCAATTATATCGATTTCTTCGGTACATACCAAGGCCCTAATATCATCCATTTTGTTTCTCATACTTCTACTGTTCGCGTAATATACATTTAAGTTAGTCGTGTTCTGAGTCCTCCCCTTACCGCGTTTAGTTTTAAACTCCCTGTCTAATTTAGTTATGTCATCATTCCTAACACTATTTCCCTGTAATCTTTCGCCTTGTTTACCCGCTCCCACTGCAGTCTCCTCCACCCCCATGCCCCTATGTTCTCTTAGCAGTTTAAAGATTTCGATATCTTTTGAACTGCCCCCTCTAGAGCCCCAGCCAGGGTTGCTACTCCATCCCTAGACAGGTGCACCCCATCCCTAGCATAAAGGTCCCTTCTGCCATAGAAGTTGTCCCAGTTGTCAATGAATGGGACTGATATTGACTTACAATATCTGTCAAGACGGCTATTAACACCAACTGCCCTTGACAACCATTCACTGCCAACTCTCCTTCTAGGCAGGACACCGCATATGATAGGGATCCCTCCCTTAGTCCTAATACGATCTATGGCTGCCTTGAACTTATCAAGAAGCTCCTCACTCCTACACCGGCCAATATCATTGCCTCCTGCACTGAGGCAGATAATGGGTTTGTTCCCATTACCAGACAAGATATTGTCCATCCTGTCAATTATATCCCCCACCCCAGCTCCTGGCAAACACACCCTCATCCTATTTTTGTTTTTACCACAAAAGGCCCTGTCCATGTACCTTACCTGTGAGTCACCAACAATTAAAGTTTTTATACCTTCCTTGTCATCCCTGCCCCTGACTGTACTAACGTCCAATTCGTCTATCAAGGGACTGAACGGGTTGGTACACTTAGCTGTTGCTGTCGTTGTTGTCGTATCCTTCGTGTGCTTCTTTACCACCAGCTTGGTCCTACCACTACTCACAATTTTCCACTTGCTTGATTTTTCGTCAGCCACTGGCTTTACTCGTCCAGCCTCTCCTTTTAACATCGCCAGCTCTTCCCTTAATTTCAAGTTCTCCAACTTGGCCTTCGCCAATTCTTCAGTGGACCACTCCAGTTTGGTCAACAAACTCTCATACCCAAGACCGCACCTAGCTCTGGCCATATCTGATAATTATCCCTCCGGAGCTAACCCTGCCGTGACCTTTCCCCTAGTGAGGTCAGAAATAATTAATAACATCATCAGAGCAGTACTCACACCATAACTAATAATAATAACAACATCATCAGAGCAGTACTCACACCGTAAGTAATAACAATAACAACAAACACAGAACAGTACTCACACCATAAGTAAGAATTAATAACATCATCAGAGCAGTACTCACACCATAAGTAATAATAACAACAACATCAGAGCAGTACTCACACCGTAAGTAATAATAACAACACCACCAGAGCAGTACTCACACCATAAGTAATAATTAATAACAACATCAGAGCAGTACTCACACCATAAGTAATAATTAATAACAACATCAGAGCAGTACTCACACCATAAGTAATAATTAATAACAACATCAGAGCAGTACTCACACCATAAGTAATAATTAATAACAACATCAGAGCAGTACTCACACCATAAGTAATAATTAATAACAACATCAGAGCAGTACTCACACCATAAGTAATAATTAATAACAACATCAGAGCAGTACTCACACCATAAGTAATAATAACAACATCAGAACAGTACTCACACCATAAGTAATAATTAATAACAACATCAGAGCAGTACTCACACCATAAGTAATAATTAATAACAACATCAGAGCAGTACTCCTGAATGTTTTAGTCTCGCTGCTTCGAAAATCAATCGTTAACATTTATTGATAAGGGTGGGATCCCTGAATTAATTGCTATCATATTTCGTTTTCATCTCTCTCTCTCTCTCTCTCTCTCTCTCTCTCTCTCTCTTGGCACTTGTCTAGCCACGAGGAAGGGGGGGGGGAGGAAAAGATTGAAAGAAAGAGAAATATCGAGGTACAGAGAGAGAGAGAGAGAGAGAGAGAGAGAGAGAGAGAGAGAGAGAGAGAGAGAGGAAGAAAAGAAGGAGTGGCGCCCCGGGAGCCATTACCGGGCTCCGGGGTTCACAGTGGGGTGTCCTGGATCGCTCTGGGTTGTTGAGCGTCCTGTGGGAGTCGCCGCAGGACATCCAGGGGAAAACTCCAGATTATTCAGGATTATCACTTGCGGTCGTGACCTCACAGTGAAGTGGGGGGGGGGGGCTGCGGGTATGGGGGTGAGGTTTGTGGAGATGGGATGAAGTTTGTGAATATGGGAGAGTGATCTGTTTGTCTGTCTCTCTGTCTGTGTCTGTCAGGTAGGTATGTAGGTAGGTATGGTGGCGACCTGTGGCGTAATGTTCAGCTTGCTCGCCTCGCAAGCGAGCGGACCGGGTTCGATCTCCAGGCAGGGTGAAACTGTGGGTAAATTTCTTTACGCCATTTGCTTGTCTACCCAGCAGTAATTGGGAACCTGGATGTTAATGGATTTGCGGATCGTGTTCCGGGGTAATGGTTAGCTTTTACACCTTAAACAAATTCACGCTTAGGTGGCCGTATGGCCGGCTATGCTCGTTACATGAGGGGAACCATTATTATGTATGGTTGGTGCTATCAACCAATTGGTTCCAGATGAGGTGACAATCCAATTATTTCTTATGGTACAAAGATTAGACGGTGGCAAGAGGGCCGGGTGGAAACACAACCGTACCTCAGTGACTTCTCGTACCCTCACCTACATGAAGAATTTAATTTAGTTACGCACCCCTGAGAATCCTCAACTTATAACGCGGATGTGTTTTATTTTCCCTCGACATTATTAAAAATAATTTTTGGGGAATGTGTGACATTCCTACTGAAATCAAAACACTTTTAAAAACAGAGCAAAAGTTTTCTGGTCTTTTTCAGAAACATCGCTCCCTACTTCCAAGTACTTGCTCACAGTCCTCAATAAAAAAGTAAGCAAGAAGAAATTCACCAAGTGTATCCGCGACCATCAAAGGATTCTGAAAGATGATAAGTTGCGAATTGTCTTTTTCATGAATGGTTATTACAGATGTCAGAAACATGAGGGTTTTATGTCTATAAACGATCTATAGAAGGCTTCACTTTTTCTTTGTAATATATGGATTAATTTGAGAGGAAATAAAAGATACCTCAAGTTTTCACCAACAGTTACGAAATATCGTGTCAAACATTGGAATTATTCCTAGTGCTCAGGATGTTATTGTTGTTACTATCATTGTTGCCTTTCTCCACCTCCCAGGATGGAAGAGGGAGGGTTGGGAGGGATGATGGTTGAGAGGAGGAGATGAGCTGATGGGAGGGGGGAACCCACACCCTTCCCAGTCGGTGGTTCTTGATACCTTCCGTCGGTGCCTGGCGGATGATACTATTCCCCACCTCCCAGAGTGGGCGAGTGTGGGAGTTGGGGGATGGGAGAGGGAATCTACGCCCTCCCCAGGCGGTGGTTCTTCATACCTTCCGTAGTTGCCTGACGGATGGTACTATTCCCCACCTCCCAGGGTGGGTGAGTGGGGGAGTTGGGGTGATGGGTGGGGGAATCCACACCCTTCCCAGTCGGTGCTTCTTGATAACTTCCGTCGGCGCCTGGCGGATGATACTATTCCCCACCTCCCAGGATAGGTGAGGCATGTCATACTCAAGGTCGAGATGACAGCTTTCAACATCACTAAACCAGTTAAGGGCAGTGTGTATTATATGTCAAAGTCACCCCACTCGAGTGATGAGTGGGTGACTGGCTTGGTCCAGCCTCGACCTGGTCCTGGTGGAGCTATACAGAGGTACCTAGTTCGTCAGGCAAATAGCAACATTTTGGAAGCTCTATTTATGTTACGTATAGAATTTGTTTTCTGTTTTTCTTTAATAATGTTTATATTTACTTAATTCTTCTAAGGATTTGTATGAATTTATACTGAAATAGTGATGCTGTTGTTTACAACTGTTTAGTATTTGTTATTATGTGTATGATTGTTGTTTATAATGGCAACTCACAGCTTAATGGAAAGTTACCGTGGGGTAATTGGATTATATGAACTAAATATATTAACCCAAATTTATATAATTGTTATTGCCATGAGACAGGGGATAATACATTCACGTGGTACAGTGACTCGTCCTCGGGTGTTGAAATAAAGGACCTCACGTAGTCATGGGGACACCGTATGGTGTGGGGTAGTGTCACAGTACCTCACTCTGCTGGGTGGTGTTGTGTTCTGACCTCACTAGGGGAAAGGTCACGGCAGGGTTAGCTCCGGAGGGATAATTATCAGATATGGCCAGAGCAAGGTGCGGTCTTGGGTATGAGAGTTTGTTGACCAAACTGGAGTGGTCCACTGAAGAATTGGCGAAGGCCAAGTTAGAAATTGAGAGGGCCACGTTGGAGAACTTGAAATTAAGGGAAGAGATGGCGATGTTAAAAGGAGAGGCTGGACGAGTAAAGCCAGTGGCTGACGAAAAATCAAGCGAGTGGAAAATTGTGAGTAGTGGGAAGACAAAGCTTTTGGTGAAGAAGCACACCAAGGATACGACAACAACGACAACAACAGCTAAGTGTACCAACCCGTTCAGTCCCTTGATAGACGAATTGGACGTTAGTACAGTCAGGGAAAGGGATGACAAGGAAGGTATAAAAACTTTAATTGTTGGTGACTCACAGGTAAGGTACATGGACAGGGCCTTTTGTGGTAAAAACAAAAATAGGATGAGGGTGTGTTTGCCAGGAGCTGGGGTGGGGGATATAATTGACAGGATGGACAATATCTTGTCTGGTAATGGGAACAAACCCATTATCTGCCTCAGTGCAGGAGGCAATGATATTGGCCGGTGTAGGAGCGAGGAGCTTCTTGATAAGTTCAAGGCAGCCATAGATCGTATTAGGACTAAGGGAGGGATCCCTATCATATGCGGTGTCCTGCCTAGAAGGAGAGTTGGCAGTGAATGGTTGTCAAGGGCAGTTGGTGTTAACGACCGTCTTGACAGATATTGCAAGTCAATATCAGTCCCATTCATTGACAACTGGGACAACTTCTATGGCAGAAGGGACCTTTATGCTAGGGATGGGGTGCACCTGTCTAGGGATGGAGTAGCAACCCTGGCTGGGGCTCTAGAGGGGGCAGTTCAAAAGATATCGAAGTCTTTAAACTGCTAAGAGAACATAGGGGCACGGGGGTGGAGGAGACTGCAGTGGGAGCGGGTAAACAAGGCGAAAGATTACAGGGAAATAGTGTTAGGAATGATGACATAACTAAATTAGACAGGGAGTTTAAAACTAAACGCGGTAAGGGAAGGACTCAGAACACGACTAACTTAAATGTATATTACGCGAACAGTAGAAGTATGAGAAACAAAATGGATGATATTAGGGCCTTGGTATGTACCGAAGAAATCGATATAATTGCATTCACTGAAACATGGATCAACCTAGACACACGTGAATTACCAGTCGAATACCAAATTGCGGGTTACAAACTGTTCCATACCGATAGGCAGACCAGGAAAGGAGGCGGAGTAGCAATCTATGTTAGGGATAACCTGAAGTGTGAAATAAATAAGGAAATAAAAACTGAGAGGAATACAGAAACAATTTGGATAGAATTAAGCGACGGTCGGGAAAAATTAATCACAGGAGTAATATATAGACCCCCCAATCTTGACAGAGTCAATGAGCGACTTATCTGGGATGAAATGCGCAGGGCTTCCATACACAACAAAGTCTGTATAGTAGGCGACTTTAACCTTGGCCAAATAGATTGGACCGACCTTACGGGAAACTCAGAATCAGAGGATTTTCTCGAGACGATCCAGGACTGTTTCCTAAGTCAACATATAACCGAACCCACACGGGGTAATAATATATTGGATTTAGTTTTGTCAAACAGAGAAAACCTCATTAGCAATGTCGAGGTAGGGAACGAACTTGCAAACAGCGATCACAAAGAAATTCGATTCCAGTTAGATTTTCAGGGCAGACGTAAGGAAAATTCCACTAAAGTACCAGATTTCAGAAGGGCAAACTTTGACAGTTTAAAGAGGCAGCTGAGAGAGGGGGTGTCGCGCTTGGCCGTGAACCTGACAGATGACACCGACCTGATAGCGAGATCTGAGATTGCCGAGTTCCACGACAATTTAAATAGTGAGTTACTTAATGCACAAAGGCAGAACATACCATACAAAAAACTCAGATCAAACAACAATGACCCTAAATGGATAAATAATTATTTAAAGAACATCATTGGCCAAAGGAAGGCTATAGGTAGAAGGATAAATCGTGGCGAAATTCACCTCCGGGACTATTATAGGGTATTGGCGAGTAGGGTTAAAACCGAGATAAGGAAAGCAAAGAGGAATAATGAGGTAAGGATAGCAAGGGAGGCAAAGACAAACCCCAAAGGATTCTACCAAATGTATCAAACTAAAACACGAGAAAAGATTGGACCAATACGGTCAGACTCCGGCGAGCTCACTGATAACGACGGAGAAATGAGCAATAATTTGAATAAATATTTTTCAACAGTTTTCACCAGCGAAAATTTAAACATGATACCCGAGGCACCGACTCTATTCAGAGATAGTGAAGAAAACAAATTAAGTGAGATAGTAGTGACTAGTAACGATGTTAGTAAGCAAATAGACAAACTAAAGCCTAATAAGTCACCTGGTCCCGATGAGATATTTGCCAGAGTATTAAAGGAATGTAAGGAAGAGCTTAGTATGCCCTTAGCAAAGTTGTTTAACATGTCCTTAAAAACAGGTGTAGTACCAGAATCCTGGAGGATAGCGAATGTAATACCGATCTTCAAGAAGGGGGATAGATCACTATCCTCTAACTACCGCCCAATCAGTCTAACATCAATAGTAGGCAAATTACTGGAAGCAATCATTTCAAACTCTATTCGAAATCACCTGGAGAAGCACAGATTGATCAATGATTCCCAGCATGGCTTCACAAGCGGACGTTCTTGCCTAACTAATCTATTAACATTCTTTTCATCAGTTTTCGAATCAGTGGACGAGGGGCACAATTATGATGTGGTATATCTCGACTTTAGCAAAGCCTTCGACAGAGTACCCCACGAAAGACTAATTAGAAAGGTAGAAGCTCATGGCATCAAAGGTGACATCCTTAAATGGATTAGGGCGTGGTTACAGGACAGGAAACAGCGAGTGAGCATTAACGGCACTAAGTCCCATTGGAGCAACGTCACAAGTGGAGTTCCCCAAGGCTCAGTACTTGGACCATTATTGTTTATTATATACATAAACGACATAGATATCGGCATAGACAGCAACATAAGTAAATTTGCTGATGATACTAAAATAGGACGTGTTATCAAATCTGACGAGGACTCGGCAAAACTACAGGAGGATCTAAACAAATTTTTCGAATGGTCTGAAAAATGGCAGATGAAATTCAACATTGACAAATGTAAAGTACTCAGTATAGGAAATGTAAACAGGGAAACCAGATACCAGATGAACAACGATGCCATAGAGAAATCCGACTGCGAGAGAGATTTAGGAGTAATGATAAGTAGGAACCTTAAGCCAAGTAAACAATGTGTTTTTGCTCGAAACAAGGCTAATAAAGTACTTGGGTTCATACAAAGGAGTGTTAGTTTCAAGACTAGCGAGGTCATCCTAAAACTGTATCTTGCTCTTGTGAGACCACACCTGGATTACGCAGTCCAGTTCTGGTCACCGTATTACAGAATGGATATAGAATCCTTGGAAAGAATTCAGAGGAGAATGACAAGACTAATCCCGGGTATCAGGAACCTTGAGTATAGAGACAGGTTAAAGCATCTTAATTTGCACTCCCTTGAGAGACGTAGAGCGAGGGGCGACCTGATAGAGGTGTATAAATGGAAGGCAGGGCTAAACAAAGGGGACATTACAAAGGTACTCAAATTATCCAACCAGGAGCGAACTCGTAACAATGGTTTTAAATTGGACAAATTTAGATTTAGGCGTGAAATAGGTAAACACTGGTTTGGAAACAGAGTAGTGGATGAATGGAACAAGTTACCAAATATCATCATTAACTCGAATACGCTGAATTGCTTCAAACATAGGTTGGATGCTCATATGAGCAATAGGGGTTGGGTGTAAACGGGACTGCCCAGTATGGGCCAATAGGCCCGCTGCAGTTTCCTCCATTCTTATGTTCTTCTTATGTTCTTATAGCCGACTGGTCCCCTGTTGCTCCCAGGGTGGACGGATTAGCACCGTCTGGCCAGAGGATGGTTCCCAGGGGTGCTTATCTCAGTGGTGGGTCACGGCTCTCACTGGTACTGTTCAACACTGATCCCACTTCTTTCCGAAACGAAATTGTCACTTTTGATTATGCAGATATCCCGGTGGTGAAGATAGGTCGAGGAGAGGAACTTCAGGAATGGGGTCGGACATGACCAAGGGGGGCCGCTGCTCAGCAGGAGCAGCGCCTGAATAGGTCTTGACCCTACGGTGGTCAAGGATGTAGTTTTGTGTGTGTGTGTGTGGGGGGGGGGGGGGGTCTTGTCAAATGTCTCCATTAATTATTCAATATCAGGATCTATCGTGAACTTGATTTGTTTCACCTGTTGCCACTGATAGATTACAAAACATAAGTTGATACAAAACTTGATAAATATGTTTTATATACACTAACACAAGATAAAGAAGGAATTGCTTTAATAATGGTAACGTAAATTTAGAGGTCCGGCGTTGTCGTCAGGCTAGACCACTGTCACCCAAACTGAGACAGACAACTGTTCACTGACGAACCCCGCAACCTGAACGTGTCTGACTGAGTAGGTATACAACAGGAACGCTTTGGTAAAACAAGAAAGTAATAATTGGATCGCATTTCTTGTTGTTCCGCCTCAACTCAAACTCTACGCCGTAAAGAAATAAAAAAAAATTGTCAGACCATGCCCGCCTCACTGTTATCTAGCAGTCAATCTCCAGAAGTAGATGTTTATTAATTTAGAGATAGAATGGGGTACTACGTATCACATTCAAGCGATAGAATTCTAGACATTAACTCCAGCTGTTCACCTTCCTGGTCTTCTAGGCACTTCCTTCCTTAGAAAACACATCTGGTTAGGTGCCATTTTGATGGTGTCATGGTTGGTGCTATTCACGTATAAACATATTATTGATATGCCTGTAAATTATATTGAAATTTCTGTGTTATCATAATTATGAAGGGCATAATTTAAATATTAAATAAAATTGACATTTTTCCCTGAGAGAGAGAGAGAGGGGAATCATTTGTTTGTTCACATTTGTTTTACTATTACATCCAGCACGGAATGTTATTTGAAATGTGTATAACATCCTCAGATAAGGGACATTATAACCAAGAATACTCACAGGTGTGTGTAGGTCAGGAGCCCAACACTGCCGGTGCTGCATTTTTATATTTAGTTTAGAAACTGACTCGTTCGGAAGACGTTGACTTTTTGATGTGACTGTATAATGAGAGGTTATATAATGATCAATACAATGAAAGATAAGGCGTCGCAAAAATCATAGGTCACGAAAAGTATTCAGGAAAATTCTCTCTCTCTCTCTCTCTCTCTCTCTCTCTCTCTCTCTCTCTCTCTCTCACGCGCGCGCGCGCGCGAGCGCACACATTTACGGAGGTGAATCAATCTGATTATCTAGGTTTAACTCAGTTGTTGCACTGTGGCAAAAATTCTTACCTTCACGGATGAATTAGCTTCCCCGTACGACCTGTGACAGGTAAATTTTGGTGTTGGTAATTCTGGTGACGTCATTTATATATATTCTGTATTTAATTTGTGTGGGGGGGGGGGGTGGTCTTTATTTCGGATTTTTCATTAAAAACCTTTGAAAATATCACGGTAAAAGAGTAAATAAGAAGAATAATATAAAATAATAATTAATACAAAAATTATTAGCTGTGAAAATATAAAGAAACAATAAGAATATAATGAGTCATATATACAAACACAGGTGAGTTAAGCTGTGAATGATCCTGTAACCCGAGTTATTAATAGGTACAGTGTTTACTATTATTTCTTACTCGATTATCTATTTACTTATTTATTAAACTATTCCAGAATTTTAAGAAAAGTAGAAGAAGACTGACAACACGTCGGACATCAAACCCTCTCATTACCTCTTGGTCGTCGAGAGCTGTAAAGGGTCTTCAAAGTTTAATATGATAAGTTTCCACCTAAGTCAATTAAGGTTCATAATGTAGAAAGATTTCCAAAGTTAATTTTGTCCCCCACTTGTGCTGAGTGAATGCATTTAGTTAACATAGAGACTCGATAATATTTTTATGTTATAATTTAGATGTACTTTTTTTATGTTTTAAGTCAATCAGTTTACAAGTAATATAATTATTCGTTGTATGAGTCTTTGAGAATCTAGTATAAGTAGCTTATTTATCTAAGACACAGAACAACGTTAACCATTGTGCCAGACTTTACGAAACATCTTTCTTACATTAATTATTCATAGTTCACTGCCTCCTGCCACTCGAGGTACAGTTTGCGGCCAAGTATTAGCTAGTAAACAGAGAATTTGTATGCTAGAGTCGACATTGCACCCGGCCGTTTTCTCATGCTGTATATAAGAGAGAGAGAGAGAGAGAGAGAGAGAGAGAGAGAGAGAGAGAGAGAGAGAGAGAGACGCGTGTGTAGTTCTAGGTATGAAAAAATACTTTGTTATTTCTTAAGAGACGCTGAAATATTAATAGGTACATTATATTATGAGGACATCTGCTAATGAGTGCGCTCGTCAGTGTGTAAGTTAGTCCACCACACAAAGCATTTTCTAGGTATTATCTCCAAAACAAGGACACGGGTCTTTATCATCCTAAAGGTCAAAGTTCAAAGGAAGATTCGAGGGAGTTGATTTGCATACCACAAAGCTCGAGGAAAATTCTGTTTTGGGAAGTTCGTTAGGATACAAGAACATTTTCTAAGTGAAATTAAGAGGTAAGATGAAGACTCCGGGAACTAATTTGCATATACCCATAAATGGATTCTTGAGTGATAGCCTAAGGGTGTGGGTAAACTTTCTCTCTCATCCTCCCAAACATTCTCACTAACATCCTCCTCAACATTGCCACTCACGTCCTCCCCAACATTCTCGCTCACATCCTCCCTAACATTCTCAATCACATCCTCCCCAACTTTCTCACTTACATCCTCCCCAACATTCTCACTCACATTCTCCCCAACATTCTCACTCACATCCTCCCCAACATTCTCACTCACATCCTCCCTAACATTCTCACTCACATCCTCCCCAACATTCTCACTCACATCCTCCCCAACATTCTCACTCACATCCTCCCCAACATTCTCACTCACATCCTCCCTAACATTCTCACTCACATCCTCCCCAACATTCTCACTCACATCCTCCCCAACAGTCAATCCACGTCGAGTCAAAAACAATTACCACCAAGCAATTAAACAATGTTGCAGATTTAGATGTGAAGATCAATAAAAACTAATTACTACGTTCCAGTGTTGGCCGATTTAAACCAAAAGTTTACACCAAACATAAACATTGTCTCTTGTTAATTGCTATCCGTCTTTTTCATTTGTTTTATTAAGCTTTTTGTTAGTTTCTTTTATTATTTCCAGATGGACCATCACTATTAAATTGTTAAATTAAATTTGAAACCATGACTAAGCGTATGGATGCAACCTACTTCATAATCTGGTTAACCTCTGAACACTAAATCTTCAAGTCATGTACCAAGACGAAAAATTAATTCCCAGGTATTTTAATGCACCAACCAGTCCTACTTCTACATCCTGCTGTGTCAAATAATTATGTTCAGTTCCTACTCCTGTTTTAGGCCCTTTTGGTAATTTAGTATTATTGTGTATATTCTCTAGGTGTGGTCGGTCACATTTCTTTTAACATATAATAGTTATTGCTTATAAATATATACTAATCTTATATTATCATTAATAAAAAAATATTTTAAGAAGTGTAAATTATCAAACTTTATAAATGAACAAATCATAAGTTTATTAAATAAATTATATTCTACTGAAAAAATACAAAACTAATTCATGCATTCATGTATTTTTTAGCAATAAAAATTATACTGGTACCTGATACTTGGAACAGAGTCCAATCAAATTTTGATCTAGCTGTACTTTAAAATTTGATTAAAACCAACATAATAGCATTAAAACCCAAAACCAAAAGAAAATGCTTGAGGTTTTTTTAAACAATGGTTTTTGCCTACACTGCTACGTTCCTCTCTCTACGTAGTTTTTGTTTCGTTGTTTTTTTCTTTTTTACGGGGATTAGCCCACCCGGGCACAGGTCACTGAGCCACATCGGGGCCGGGGGGGAAGGGGGGGGGGTGTAATAATTATTCATAGTAAATAAATTTTACAATAAAAAGTAAAGTAAAATAATGATGATAACAATATTAACACTGTAATAATAATAAAGAACTATAAAAAAATACAAGAATTAAAAACTATAGTGAGAAACGCTATATGTATGTTGTGTTGTCAAGTAAAAGAAACAATTGAGACCCTGAAATTGTGTTTAAATGAGGCAGAAAGACAGATCAACAACCTGGGACTTGGTCACAATTTCTGTGCTGCCATATAGCAGCAGGGTCTACCATTAGACAATACATATTATTATTATTATTTTTCGCAACTGCCTCAACAATGCAACCGCCTAAATTAAATCCAGAAATGGGTGAAACATTGAGGTTGTTTTGAAAGGCGTGTGATCGAGGCGCCTGGTGACCACTGGAGGGGAAAGACCCAGTGTGAAACTGGGACAATAATTAGATTTCTTTATTTCATTGAATGTTTTTTTATTTGATATTTGACGTGGCTGTGAGGGGAGAGTGTGTTCGTGTTTTACCTTCTACGTCCTCACGCACACAGGCACTGATGCACATATGTACTAAGGCATACATACATGCATCCACGCACGCCCGCATTCAAATAATAAATGCGCCCGCGTAGCACACGCACGCACGCACGCACGCACGCACGCGCACACACACACACACACACACACAGTTACAGTACGCAAGTAAAAAGATATGGATTCAACTAACTAAACACGGACACACGGAAAAACATAACCAAATACCATTAATACACGCACTTTCCAAACCACGTCACACGCAAAAATAAAAAAATACACATGCACGTGAAAAACACATACACACAATGACTTTTATCATGACAAAAGAACGCTCGGGAAAAATGCACACATAAAAGCAGCACGTGCGTATATACCTGTGGCGCCAGGCTGCTGGTAGTGAGGGATAAAACCACGTTAATGAAAAGGGCGACCATTCAGTAAACACAGTGACTGGTGGTTATTACGCACATGATTATTACATAATATAATTCATGTGTGATTATGAAGTTTTTCTTATTGCTCTGAAAACATTATAAATAATGATTGCAGAAAGGATACTACATATGGATTAGGTGTGCCTAGAATAGGTTTGGTTTGGTTGTTTGGTTAATACTGTGTAGTTTTGGTTTCGTTCTGTTAAGTCTATAGATTTGGTTTCAATACGTTAGGTTAGGTTAGGTTAGGTTTGGTTACTTAAGTTAGGTTTGATAACGTTAACCCAGGTTAGGTGCGGCTATGTTAGGTTTGGTTAGGTCCAGTTTGATTTGGTTAGGTTAGGCTTGATTTGATTAGGTTTGGTTTAATTATGTTTGGTTTGGTTAAGTTAAGTTAAATTAAGATAGGTAAGGTTACGTTTGGTTCTGCTAAGTCAGGTATTTTAAGCTTGGTTTAGTTGTGTTATTGGGTTAGCCATGGTTAAATTAAGTTAGTTTAAGGTAGGGTAAGGTACGTTAGGTCCAGTTATATTAGGTCAGTTTTTGTCAAGTGTTCAATTCCTGTGTTACACCCCAGTAAACAAGTGTTGTGTCCTGGTCATATATATGTCTATGTACAGTTGTACACAACACCAAACTACAACCCCTTTGCCCTTCATTCACCCTTCCCCTATGCCTTCAACGTCCTCTTTTGCCTTCCCTTTCCGTCTCATTCCACATCCCCCCTCCATCCCTCATTCCCTTTCCCCTCCCTCCCTCATCCCTCTTCCATGCTCCCTCACCCAGCTTTCTGCCCTTCCTGGCCAATAATGTTTATCTGTTAACATCAGCTGTAAACACTCGGGGGTTCGTTGGCTGAAGATGGTTGGTTTCACGGACTCAGTTTATTTTCTGTTGCTTTGACACCAGTGTGGATCTTGGCAGAGGTTGCGAGGTGTACGCAGGTCAAATGTAAACATAATCAGACGAAAACTTCAAAGGGAAGTTCTCTCACTGGCACAGTTTGCTGTTTAGACCGTGAGCGTTTGTTGCAATGATGTACTTGGATAGTCAACTCTGGTAAATACAGCAAAGGGCTGTATATACTGCATAATATACAGTATATTGTGCATTATATTTCTATAATCTTCACACTTAAGTAATTCTAAACCAACTTGTGACCACCATGTCAGGGACTCAGAGTGGACTAACCATGACACAGAACAGTGAACAGGATCTTTTCCATGAAAAAGACACAGGAAAAATCAGTGGAATAAATTATGGGGCTGTCTTATCTTCTAGATGTGACTAAGGCATTCAGCGCTATAAACAAATATTGGTTCCAGGAGCTGGCTCACGGGATTGTTTGTCCCAAAACTTGTTAAGGTTATCCGCCTCTTCTATGAGAACATACAGACAAGAGCAGTGGTCTCAAGAGGAGATGTAACAGATACATTCCTGACTGCTATTAGAATGAACTAAACAGGGTTGCGTCCGGGCACCGTGGTCAACCTCTTTTGCCAGACCTTGCTGCTCTCCAGCGCTCCACCACGGTACCAATAATAATGAATCATCTAAAGGAGTCGACATTAGATACAGGCGCGGGAGTCGGTCTTCAACTCAGGAAATTTTGAGCAAAAGAGATAAGAAACAACATCTGCTTGAAGCTCTTATCTTGTTTAACTGTTCCCACTTTGTACACAGAACATATCCAAGACAAGTTTTCTGAAGTATCTGATATGCTCAATCAGTTCATCGAACAAATCATTCTCCAGATAGATAAATACCAGGATCCAGAAGGGACAAACAGTCACTTGGTAGACACCGTAGCAAAGTTGTCAACCAACACAATAACTATCTTGCTATTATAGGTTAAGATCTGTGGTGTCGTTGTTCTCTCATCATGCTGTATACGAGGCATAGCTGGAACACCTCCATCACTGTGTTAGCAGGATAATATCAACAAATTGGCGGTACTCGAAAAAAACCAGCGCAATGAGCATAGTGACAATGTAGATCAAGGTTCAGCTTAACTCTCTAAATAATTACCTTCTACAGTAAGCTGAAAGGGGGTCAGAGAGGACAGAGTCCCCCTAAAATATATTACAAGAAATAATGTTTAAACTAAACTTCCGGTAGAGTGACTTCACACCACAAGTCAGCTTGCTGCCCCACCATTCACAAACTCTGTTGTCAGTTTTAAAACACCAAGAGTCAGCGACTTGTGGCCGCTGGGAGGAACACCATTACTCTGCTGTGAACATCCTGAAACAACAAACTTTCTGTGCCTCAAGTGTTCCAGACTATTAACATCCCGCTTTTGTCTACAGTCACTGACACATCAACATCAAAGAAAATTTACATTCTGTGTACTGACATGTGTTCGTCGGGTCGACGACAGTTAGATGTACAACTAAAACTTGAAAAAATAAGTTAAAACCAGTTCTAACTAGTTAAAACTAAAAGCCACAAAGGCTGTACGTCATGACTAGTATTACCTAGGTAAAACTAGTTACACCTAACGGTGCTGGGGAAACCTGAAATCCAGGACTAGTATATTATTAAACCAAGTTTTGGTTACACATTTCAGTTAAACTAGGTTCAACAACAACTCTCCTTAAGAAAACTTGTTCTTCCTTGAATTTCGCAAGTGACCTCAATGTAAACTAGATATTTCGCTGATCTGAATTTTTTTTCTTTTCTATTGGTGGTTAAATGGTTATTGTGAATACCAAAACTTAGCTGATAATGGTGAATATGTGGTGTTTATATGAAATTTGCAGATAGATAGATAGATAGATAGATAGATAGATAGATAGATAGATAGATAGATAGATAGATAGATAGATAGATAGATAGATAGATAGATAGATAGAGAGAGAGAGAGAGAGAGAGAGAGAGAGAGAGAGAGAGAGATACATAGAGAGAGAGAGAGAGAGAGAGAGAGAGAGAGAGAGAGAGAGAGAGAGAGAGAGATAGATAGTATGTGTAAACGTGAGTGTGTGTAAAATTATTCACTTAGAATTGTTTGTTTACGCAATAAATTTATACAACTTCTTCAGATCAACGACTGGGAAATAATCATATGCATCAACAACTCATTTACGAAAAACCTACTACGTTTGAAAGGGTAAAAATGATACAATAAAAATCACGCACATAATTAAAAGCTGTTGAGTGAATACAGGGTGATTTTATATTCGAGAACCCTAAATAATTCACCTACACTAAAGTTATATCAATTGGGAACCCAATGATCTGCTGAAATGTAGCTTAATGTTACAGAAAGAGGTGACGTGATCCTGAGAGTTATCAGGTATCACGTGACCTGTCAGTGGCGTTTAGCGTTCATTCAGTCACGCCATAGCGCTCACAACACACACGCACACATTCGCAAACACAGTGAGCGCCATGCCGTAACTGAGTGAACGTTCAACACCACTAACGGGTCACGTGATAAATCAAGTGATACCTGATAACTCTGAGGATCACGTAACGTCACATTAAGCTACAATTACGCAATATTTTTTATTGCATGTAATATTAAAACCTCGTGGCAACACATCACCCACAGCTACGATTATTGTGTTGTTCCAGACTGAGAGTGGTGGTGGTGGTGGCAGCCAATAAACATTAAGACGAACGAGTATTATTTTTATTTTACAATTCTTGCAAGTTTAGATAACATTCTCGTGGTCTAACGAGAATTTTAATAACCAAGGTTTTGTTCCTGTGTAAATTTGGGTCGATCAAATTATTGTGGGGCTGAAAACCGAGATAAGGTTCGTGGTGGCATCTTCTGCTTAGCTAAGGTGTGAGACTCGTACCACCGAAGTCCCTCTAAATGTAAACTTTGTTTCTTAGTAACTGGGCGTAATATTTGTATCCTGATTCTTCTTGTATGGTCCAATATCAAGATCTCGCCGTACTGAGATAAGTTCGTAACTACAATTATCTCTCACTGAGGCATGTTCTTATAAGAATATGCCTGTCAAAGATCTTTATATAGACAATTAAATGTGATGATATTCTCTCTACGACATACTTGTAAACAAATGGATCTCTCACTGACATATACTCATTAAGATATCTCAGAGGCGTCATGGTAAGATATTCCTCAACAAAGAGAACACCACGAGGAAGGTTTTACACACTATGTCTCTCGCTGATAACTTGGCAAGGAATTATTTATCTACGATCTGGCTTCATCTATTGCATCAAAGTTCTTTTTGTCTTCTATCTCTACAGTACGTGCCGACTGTCCTCTACACGCTGTATAAGACTAGCAGACCGAGCATCTTACATACATATAACTACACCCACACCAAATATAAACTTCTCTGTAACTAAGACGCACGTGAAGATAATTGAGCATTTTCCCTAATACTCCCCACTCAGGGACAGGAACACCCGTCCACAAATTATTTCCTTCCCTTGTGCATCTTTAGGACATATTTCGTGACTTGGTTGCACCGTAGCAGAATCTATTGTACAGGTTGAATTATCATTTAAACCCTCTACTTTAACTCTTCCACGAGCAGAATCTTCTTTATCTAACAAAATAAAGACGTTCACTGTTGCATCTAAATGAAGGATACGTCTACATTTCCCAATTATGAATTTTATTATTTACTGATGGATCCATAAGCGAGTTTATTTTTGTCCCCTCTACCATATACTATGTATGTAGACACTTAGAAGGTTTACATGTGATACAAGAGCCTCCTTTTAAATACCTACCATGACAACACCATCACTCCATACAGTAAAGATTGTCTCCCAGGACACGTAAAATCATCTTTCACTGAAGCTTTCCTCCGATTATAATAGGTCCTCCAGCTCGCCTTTCATCAGACTAGGTCATTCACCGCAGGCTGGTAAGACGGCTCTCAGTCAGCCAACCAAGAATTCTTAAAAGTTCTGACGTGAATTTTTCAACTGGTATCCAAAAACTAGATCTAACTGATCACTCAAGCTACGACATAACATTGGTGGCGTTGAAATTGCTCTGAGACTCTGAATTAACTGGAGGTGTTCTCTGACCATTAGTTATGGAGTGATATAGCCAATGAATCACCGCGAGTTGGGTGTCAGGTTCTTTCATAAAAGCCAACGCGATCCTCCTGCTTGCTATTTATCTGTTTTATTGTCCGTAAATGTCGCGGTCTGAGTATCTTGCCTTGCTTTGTGGTCTACTCTAGTGGTTATGGTGATCTAATGGTGTTGTGGTAGTCTGATGGACTTGTGGTGGTCTCGTCTGGTGGTTTTCGTGATCTGATGGTCTTGTGGTGGTCTCGCATGATGGTTGTGGTGGTCTGATGGTGGTCTGGTGGTCTTGTGGAGGTCCGATGGTCTTGTGGTGGTCTGATGGTCTTGAGGTGGTGGCCTCGCCTGGAGGTGAGGCCCGACTGTTTATGCACCTTCATATTCCCAGCGCAGGAGGAAGACGTAAAATGTTTATGGCACACTTTCGCGCTTAGAATAACAATAATAAAAAAAGAATAAAGCGTGTTGGGGAGAGAGAGAGAGAGAGAGAGAGAGAGAGAGAGAGAGAGAGAGAGAGAGCCCCTTAGCTCTGACCACTGGTTGCGGGCAATACGGACACAGCACATTGTTGACTAAGGCTTTCTTTTTGGTACACCAGGAGGCAGTGTGGACGGCACTGCAATCGACCGCCCTCACTACCCTAACCGTCTCATCTTAGGAACCTATTTACAGTTGGGTAAACCTGGTACGAGTGTTAGGTTCACTTGGTCGTCGTGGACTGTATACTTCGTACAAGAGCAAATCAAAGACAAATATAGATTCAGAAACAGAGATACGGAGACAGTGAAAGCGAGGCTCGTAAAATCAGACACATAAAAATAGAGCCAAACGGACAGATAAATAATGGAAGAAACAGTGAAACTAAATTTAAAAAGTAATAAGTTGACCTTATGGGATTTTTTTTAGTTAAAAAGGAACGACATTTCATCGTAAAAATACAAATCACCGAAGGCAAACATCACAAATCGACAAAATTGGCAGTAAAGAAGGCTATGGCCAGAGGAGCCACAACTAGACGACAATAACAGAAAACGTTGAATAGCTAACCCGTCCGAGATCTTCCAGCGACATGTCCATGCATAAAGTCGGGCTAAGAATCGCTTGTCGCGTTTACAACTCACCCACGGACGAACGAATGGGACGGACTGCCGCACGGACACAAAAACACGGGTATGCGACTGGGGCCAAAAAGCTACTCTTCAGTTGTTAAAGGGTGGACGAGAAAAGTCTACTTGATCAAGCGTACTCAACAGTCACCAAAATGATGAAGAGGTCGAATGATAATCTGACTGTTGACTGTCAAAAGAACTGCGGCTCTCGAGCCTGGCTGATGAAATATCATGATTATTTTGTCAACAAGATGCTTGGTACATAAAGTAAAGTCAATACACAGCTGCGTCTCCTCTCCCCCCTTCCCCCTCCTCCGCTTCCTCTTCCCCCTCCTCCTCTTCCTCCTCCTTGGTGTATACCGATGATGCCTTCACGATAGTTTTTCTGGGACGGTGAGTTTGTGTTCCCTTCCTTTGATCATAAGCGGCCTGTCAGTCTGTCAGTGTCTGTACGCGCGCCTTCCACTCAGATACAGTTATACTTGTGTTTGTGTCTGGCTTTCAATAATATCATTACTCTCTCTTTCCCTCTATTGTGATCTATCAGTCTGTTCGTGTCTTCCATAATTTTCTAAATTTTTAATTCTATTACTTTCTGTCTCAATATTTCCTGATTTCACCCTTCTTCATTGTCTTCCCATCTTCTCCCGCTCTTTATCCCCCCTCTGAATGTTTCTTCCCTTCCCACACTCTCTCCCTCCTTCACCCTTACTCTCCCCTGTCTCACTCTCTCCCCCATTCACTCTACACACTCTCCCTCTTCCTCACCCTTACTCTCACTCATCCACTCATTCTTTCCCTTTAACCCACACACACTCTCTCCCTTCCTTATTCTCATACTCACAAACTCTCGCCCTCTCCTTGCTCTCACTCCTCCATCACTATCACACTAACTCTCCCCCTCTCTCATTCTCACACTTAAACTCCTCCTCCCTAACGCATTCTCACCTTCCCTTATTTACTCTCTCCTTTTCCCCTCCCTTACCCTCGCTCTCCCTTCCCTCACTTACTCACTCTCACTATTTCTCCTTCATCCTCATTTCCAACTCTTCATTACTCTCACACCCTCCATAAAATTCTCCTTCCCTTACTCTCACTCATCCACTGACTCTTCCTCCTCATCCCTCACTCATCTCTCAATCCTGCCCTTCCTCACACGACGCAGACCCTCTCACTCTTTCCATCTCACCCACACACACACTCCCTTTCCTTCACCTTGCACTGAGCCACTGACACCTACAAGCCCCCTCGACCATTCTCATTTAGGGGTTCGGGTGCCTCTTAAGTGATCAGAGAGTAGCGTTTTACCAAATCCGGCTTCGAAACACGAGGTTCTATATAAGAGGCACGGGCAATTCCCTTGGAGTTTCACGGCGCCATAAGCTCGATGAACAGGCCTTGTGTGAAATATAACAAAGTCTAGGATTGCTTTTAGCGTCCTAGTGTTGTAAGAGGTAACGTTCACCGGTCACACACATAAGATCGTGGGTTCGAGTCCTGGCGGGGTGAGGTTGTTGATTATATGTAGAAGTCCACGTGATTTATGGGCTAATGAAATATATATATATATATATATATATATATATATATATATATATATATATATATATATATATATGCAAGTAAATCACTGTAGGTGCGCGTGATCTAGGTATATGCTGATAACCACCAGGAAAGAAGAAAACACGAAGTTCCCAAGCGCTTTCGTGTAATTCACATCTGTACTCACCCCTGAAGATGTGAATTACACGAAAGCGCTTGGGAACTTCGTGTTTTCTTCTTTCCTGGTGGTTATCAGCATATATATATATATATATATATATATATATATATATATATATATATATATATATATATATATATATATATATATATATTGTTTGTTTTTTTAATCACACAGGGAAAAGGGAAACACTGGTGCTTCATTGTTTCCCTGTGTGATTTTATCAAGTTTTATCTTATCCACGTTTTTATTGTGGATCTACATGATATATATATATATATATATATATATATATATATATATATATATATATATATATTTATATATATATATATATATATTTATATATATATATATTTATATATATATATATATATATTTATATATATATATATTTATATATATATATATATATATATATTTATATATATATATATTTATATATATATATATATATATATATTTATATATATATATATATATATATTTATATATATATATATATATATATATTTATATATATATATATATATTTATATATATATATATATATATATATATATATATATATATATATATATATATATATATACCCTGTACTGTGTATGTCAACGTTACCAACACGAAGAGGAACGCTCACACCACGTTACCAACACAGAGAGGACCCCTCAACGCAACAGTGCCAAAGCAGAGGAACCCTCACTCCACGTTACCAACACAGAGAGGAGCCCTCACGCCACGTTACCAACACAGAGAGGAACCCTCACGCCACGTTACCAACACAGAGAGGAACCCTCACGCCACGTTACCAATACAGAGAGGAACCCTCACGCCACGTTACCAACACAGAGAGGAACCCTCACGCCACGTTACCAACACAGAGAGGAACCCTCACGCCACGTTACCAACAGGGAGGAGGAACTTCACTTTGGCCCTCAGTATTCATGGGAAATTGTCGAGTTGACAGAGTCATTTATTTTTATAATGTGTGAAATATTCTTCAGGTGTTGTCTGAGTCATTGTTGGGATGTACTGTGTTGGTGAATCACGAGTTATATATCACATGCTGAGTCAAGTTTAGCGCATTGTGAGTCAAGACTTTTAGCACGTGGTGAGGTACATGTTATTTAGCACGTAGCGAGTCTCGATTTTTTTAGCATGTGGAGTCTCGAGCTATGTAGTGTGTATCGAGTAGTCAGGAATTATTTTGCGGGTAGTGAGTCACTATTCCCTACGAGCTAAGTGTAAATGTAAACAGGGAAACCAGATACCAGATGAACAACGATGCCATAGAGAAATCCGACTGCGAGAGAGATTTAGGAGTAATGATAAGTAGGAACCTTAAGCCAAGTAAACAATGTGGTTTTGCTCGTAACAAGGCTAATAAAGTACTTGGGTTCATACAAAGGAGTGTTAGTTACAAGACTAGCGAGGTCATCCTAAAACTGTATCTTGCTCTTGTGAAACCACACCTGGATTACGCAGTCCAGTTCTGGTCACCGTATTACAGAATGGATATAGAATCCTTGGAAAGAATTCAGAGGAGAATGACAAGACTAATCCCGGGCATTAGGAACCTTGAGTGTAGAGACAGGTTAAAGCATCTTAATTTGCACTCCCTTGAGAGACGTAGAGCGAGGGGCGACCTGATAGAGGTGTATAAGTGGAAGGCAGGGCTAAACAAAGGGGACATTACAAAGGTACTCAAATTATCCAACCAGGAGCGAACTCGTAACAATGGTTTTAAATTGGACAAATTTAGATTTAGGCGTGAAATAGGTAAACACTGGTTTGGAAACAGAGTAGTGGATGAATGGAACAAGTTACCAAATATCATCATTAACTCGAATACGCTGAATTGCTTCAAACATAGGTTGGATGCTCATATGAGCAATAGGGGTTGGGTGTAAACGGGACTGCCCAGTATGGGCCAATAGGCCCGCTGCAGTTTCCTCCATTCTTATGTTCTTATGTTCTTATGAGTCACAGTTATTCACAGGTTGGTGATAAGTCATGAGCTATGTACTGTGGTGAGTCATGAACCATTTATACATGGTGACTCATGAGTTATTTATTACGTGGAGAACTACGAGTCATTTCGCACATGGTGAGTCACACATCATTCAGCACGAAGTGAGTCACGAGCCAATCAGCACCTGGTAAATCACGAGCCATTCAGCACGTGGAGGGTCACGAGCCATTCAGCACCTGCTGAGTCACGAGCCATTCACCATGTGTTAAGTCACGAGCGATTCAGCACGTGGTGAGTCACGAGCCATTCACAATGTGGTGAGTCCGAGCGATTCAGCACTTGGTGAGTCACGAGCCATTCACCATGTGGTGAGTCACGAGCGATTCAGTACGTGGTGAGTGAGCCATTCACCACGTGGTAAGTTACGCTATATTTGCTCTGGGACGGTATACATTATTTACAACATATTTATTGGCAAGTACAGTATGTATGTATGTATGTATGTATGTATGTATGTATGTATGTACAGTATGTGTGCATGTATGTATGTATGTATGTATGTATGAATGTACAGTATGTATGTATGTACAGTATGTATGTATGTACAGTATGAAAGTATGCATGTACAGTATGTATGTATGTATGTATGTATGTATGTATGTATAAAGTCTATGCACGTGAGCAATATTACATCTCTCTATATTAATATTGATTTCAACGACAAGTTTTATGTACACAACTATAAGTGTACAGGAACGGTGATGCAACTTAAACGATACCCGTATTTTGGTCACGTTTACATCTGAAGTAAGGTAAAGGTCAAACCTGGGTCAAGGTCCAAAGTATAATTTAATCCCGGTCAGTTATAATTAGATCCATGACACAGAGAACCCACGGACAAGTTCCCAGATGAATTAAGGTCATAGCTGGACCAAGGTTAGTCATACACTGACACTTTGTTTACATTAACTAACTTTTGTTACTACAGTATCGTGTTTGACTCAATAACGTTAATGATGCCGTTATATACTGCTTATATTTTCATGATCTGTTGACGTCGACGTGTTAAACCATTACCGTCTCTCAACAACTATGGTATTTAAGCGTGTGACAAGGTTAGTAATTACACAATTCCATCAACAATAAAAAATTACGAGAAATAGAAATGTCTGTTGATCATATGACTTTTAGTATAACCAGTTTAGTTCATTAGGACAGTTTCAGTAACACCTACGGACTAATATGTTTCCATGTAGGTAGGTATTTATGGTGACATCCACAACGAGTTTTGTTTATTTGACATTTATAAATTGTCTTTGAACAGCTTATAACTTAGTATTTCTTAACACTATTAAATCAACACGGCACACTGGGATTCCACATAGAAAATACATATAATAACGTAGACTTTACCCAAACTTGAGCTTCATCATCGTCTACTGGTGCTACTTCCACAGTCCGCCGTAACTATACCTGAATGTATCGATGTTGGTTATTTTGTCGATATCATCGCCTCGTACAGCACAGTTTACTGGTATTGTATATAATTAATGTCGTCTTGATTACGTTATATTAATTAATTTACTAATAATTTTCACTACAGACGTAATCAGTTTCTATAGTACTTCATAATCACTTTACATCATGAAGCTGTATCTCCCTGTGGCTGTGAGTTACATCATCCTGAACATCCCACATCTTTCCCCCCCACCTGCTGACTGTATTAGTAAATAAACTTTCGTTCCCGTTTCTCACAAAAAGGAAATTCAACGTTAAGATCCAACTGCCCTTTACATCTCGAAGGTAAAAACGCTGCCTTCTCATACCAGGACTTACATCTTTATACACAATTGGATATAAAGATAAACCATCCTCGATTTAAGCGTCTAAACACTCTAAACAGAGGAAAAGATTGTAACTTCCTTACTCCCAGTTTAAATTAGAATTCAAGACTAAGTAAACGATCGGCCATCAGCCAATCAGAGCTGTGAGATATAGGGTGAGAGCTGAGGGAGGACGGGGATTGGTGCAATGAGATTTTTCAGAGGATGACCAGCACAGCCAGCAGATGCACCCTAACTTTTATAATACTCATTTGTAAACAGCTGTATATATAGGTGTGTGTGTGTGTGTGTGTGTGTGTGCGTGCTTGTGCGTGTGTGCGCGTGTCGCACTTCCCGCACTATATGTAGCCCCCCACGCAACAGCTGTGGACGACACTGCCGGTCCCGTATCGGTCTCTTTGGTCACCTCAGAACTCACCAATGAAGATGACATCCATAAGAACTGGATGATCGTCATACTCGATTCTGAGTGACATATGACAGTAGTAGTAGTAGTAGTAGTATGTGTGTGTGTGTGTGTGCGGCCACACACGGGTGGTGAAATGCGTCTAGTGTGGCGCCATTATGGTAGTGTTAAGGTGCAAGCACTGCTCTCTCGCTTTCAGCTGCCGCCTCTGGCTAGCCCTCGTGGCGAGCAGGGAAGTAACTTGCAAAAACCTCACCATCAAGACTCCTGCTGTGCCTCCTTGTGGTAACAAACGGTAACTGGGTGCCTCGTGGGCCCAGGCTAGATCAACAGGGGATCTCGGAGTAGCAGTGGGCCCCAGAGGGACGGCACATAAGCTCACTGGCATGTGGACACGTCCTGGCGCCTACCAACCACAGCCACGCTGTCTTGCGGATTAACCTTGGCAGGTATAAAGCTACGGGAGTAAACCCCGAACGAAACATCTGCGGTAGAGCCCCGCATCAACCAGACATGCTTACAGAGCTCCAACAAGACCCCAAAGCCGGTGTAAGCGGAAGAGGTGATCACCATGGAAACCCAACGACTACACCGGCTACTAAGGCGAAACCCAACAAACTAGGCTATCGGCAGTCCATTACAACTCTCCCTCTCCCCAGTCGTTGCAACACTTGCACCACTGGATCAGGGAAAGGGAGAGTCAAGATGTGTGGTTGTAGCCTGCACTCCTGCCTCACCACATAAATCAACTATGTGCAGCCGTCACCCAGCTCATCATACCACTCATCATAATCAAACCCCTTATACGCCCCAAAAGACCTAAGGCGGTGGAGGAGTGGCGACAGGGACAGGCAGAGATGACTGCCAGGAGTCTCTAGTCACAACTCTGCACATGGGCGGCACAGATAAGATGGTCGTTTATGCACTGGGATCTAGGCAGCAGTGCAATCCGGTCCTGTCTGCGACTGAGCAGCCCTTCCGAGAAGCCACTCTGCTCACCCCACATGGGGAGGGGGCTAGAAAAGGTACCCTAAATATAGCCTGCCTAAAAACCCAACCATACAACCTTTAATGGTCGCTGCATGGAATGTTAGGACCCTTCTGGATACTGGCACAAGTGCACGTCCTGAAAGAACTGCCATTGTGGCAAAAGAGCTGGCTAGGTATAACATCGACATAGCAGCCATCAGTGAGTCACAGCTCCTAGATGAGGGCCAACTCACAAAACGGGGATCTGGCTACACCTTCTTCTGGAAGGGTAAGACTGCTGCAGAGAGAAACCGCATTTATGGAGTAGACTTTGCCATCAGCCAACGCATCCTACACAGGCTAACTGAAATGCCTCATAACGCTTCGAGTCCCACTGAATCACTCACGTCAAGTCTTCTTCACCAGTGCATACGCCCCAACACTGGATGCAGAGGATGACATCAAGGAGGCCTTTTACGCCGACCTCGACAGAGTGCTAACCTCTATCCACAGAGAAGACAAGGTTGTGCTCCTTGGCGACTTCAATGCCAGAGTTGGCAGAGATGCTAACATTTGGCAGGGAACCATGGGGAGAAATGGACTAGGCAAGTGTAATCCCAACGGCCTACTCCTTCTCAGCAAGTGTGCTGCTCACAACCTCACTATCACCAATACCTTGTTTAGGCAGGCCGACAAGTTCAAGGGTTCGTGGCAACACCCACGATTCAAACACGGGTATCTCATTGACTTCATCATTGTCAGAGAAAGAGATCGCCGAGATGTCCTCATCACCCGTGCCATGCGTGGCTCAGGCCACTGTGACACTGATTATCGACATGTCAGAGCCAAGCTCTCACTCCACGTCGCCCCAAAACGGCGAAGGCAGCAAACCTCCATTAGAGGTTTTAATACCAAGCGTCTGGAGGATCCAGCGGTAGCACATGCTTTTAAAGAGCAGTCGAACATTGGCTTATAAGCAACCCAACAGCAAACAACGTGAATCCCAGTGCCGAATGGGATACTCTTCATAGTGTTATGACCGGTTTGATGAAAATGACCCGGCAATCAAAGTACTTATCGGCGATAAACGTGCTGTTTTAACTGACAAGCAGAAGAGCCCTCAGTCTCAGACCAAAGCTGATACCTTCTGCAAAAAGAAAGCGGCAGCCGAGCGAGAACTTCGCAATCTGAAGAACGACTGGCTTAAAAATAAAGCATGTGGAGCACAAAAACTTGCATATCAGCAAAAGATGCACGAATTTTTCATTTCCACTAAAACATTTTATGAGCCAGTTACTCGTGGCATAGGCCCCCTCCACTCATCTGACGGTAACCACAAAATTAAATACGACGAAGGCCTCCTTCAGCGCTGGAAAGAGCACTACCATTCATTGCTCAACCGAAACACCGATGTGGATGTCCTGACTATCCAGCAGGTCCCTCAGCATCCAGAGCTGACCCACCTCAGCTATCCTCCATCCCTGGATGAGGTAGCTACTGCCATCAAACAGATGAAAAATAAAAGCCTCAGGGCCTGATGGAATCCGACCCGAGTTGCATAAAGCAGGAGGACCTCTGCTTACCAGCCGTCTCCACTCTCTCCTGGAGAATATATGGGAAAAGGAGGAAATCCCCCAAGCTCCGTTGTCAATATTTATAAAAACAAGGGAGACCGGTCAGACTGTGTCAACTACCGTGGGATATCGCCGCTCTCTGTAACTGGCAAGATTATCGCCCGAGTCCTAAACATACTTCTTCCTGAGGCGGAAAACTTCCTCCCAGAATCTCAATGAGCTTTTAGACCACTACGTGGCACCACTGACGTGATATTTGCTGCCTGCCAGATACAGGAAAAGTGCAGAGAACAGCGTCATGACCTGTACATGGCTTTCATCGACCTAACCAAGGCCTTCGACTCGGTCAACAGGGATGCCCTCTGGTGACCCTCAGTCGCTTTGGCTGCCCACCAAAATTCATCGCCATTGTGAGGCAACTCCACGATGGCATGAACGGCAGTGTCCTGCACAACGGCAACCGGTCATAGTTCTTCCCTATCTAAACAGGGGTTAAATAAGGGTGTGTATTGGCACCATCTCTCTTTTCTATCTTCTTGGCTACCTTCCTTACTCGTACCAGTGCCAATTTAGCCAGCGGGGCGAACATCGAGTACCGGGTGAAGGGGGGTCTTTTCAACCTAAGACGACTCTATGCAAGAACAAAGGTATCGGCAGCTTCCATTACTGAACTTCAGTATACAGACGACCTCACCCTTGTTGCTCACACTGAACACGACTTACAAGAGATCCTGAACACCTACGCAGACGCGTATGCACACTTCGGCCTTGAGGTGAATGTACGTAAGATTCAGATTCTCTTTCAATCTGCCCCTGGTTTCAGACCCACCTCCCATCCAGTTTAACGGTACTACCCTCTCTAATGTTGCCCACTTCCGGTATCTCGGCTCCCACCTGTCCACCACCGCAGATATCGATAAAGAGATTCAGCATGGGATAAGATGTGCATCTCAAGTCTTGGGTGGACTCCGAAATCGTGTCTTCAGCTGTAGGGAGCCGAAATTATCCACAAAGCTGCACGTATATCGATGAGTGGTCCTACCCACCCTACTATATGGCAGTGAGACATGGGTCACATACAGGAGGCACCATAAGGCACTTGAAAACTTTCACCACAGTAGTCTACGTTCCATCCTCCGAGTTCGCTGGGAAGATAAGAGAGCAAATGCCGGTATTCTTGCTTACATCAACTGTAGGAGCATCGAGGCTACCATTATCCTTGAACAACTACCTTGGACTGGCCATGTTACCCGCATGGACGACAGTAGACTGCCAAAGCAGCTACTTTACAATCACCTAGCGAATAGTAAACGTAACGCCGGCGGGCAATTGAAAGGGTATAAGGATAATCTTAAGATAAACCTGAAAAGGTGCCAAATCGACCGCCCCCCCCCCCCCCCACTCTCACCTGGGAGTTGATTACTCCACATCGTAACGCTTGGAGGAGCACCACACAAGAAGGCAGACAAGAGCCAACGTCGGAAAGACACTGCCAACGCCCCTCCCACAGTTGATGCAGCCCTCCACATGTGCAACGAAAGTGAACGACTCTGCGGGTCCCGTATCGGCCACTCGAGTCACCTCAAAACTCACCAACCTAGGTGACATCCCTAATAACTCATATAACATTGTATCATAGCTGGATTATCGTCATACTCGATTCCAAGTGACAGCAAATTAGTAGTAGTAGTGTATGTGTGTGTGTGTGTGTGTGTGTGGAGAGGGGAAGGGGGGGACGTTCAGGATGTTGGAAAAAAAAAGTACACGGTACCAGAACCTACGTTATTGGTACAAATATATTACTAGTTATCACTGACAAAGCCTTCCAAATTTTATGACACACACTTATTTAACTTAAATAATAAGGATATCACTTATGATAACATGTACTGTATTGCATGTATAAAATGTATTTTTCCCATATATTAAAATAATTACCCCGACAAAACTTTATTTTTTAATAAACTGGTGCAAGGCTGTTATCGCCTTCACGCCCCTGGTTGTAGGAGGGTGAACTCGGGGTGCCCAGGGCAATGACACAGCGAAATTTGGGCCAGGTAATATATAACAAACTCCAGTTAATTTGAAGTTGGATTTTTAACTCAAAGAATACTATTGGACTTGTTTTCACATTTATCTGTGGTTAGTATATCTCAAGAGTGGAACTAATGTTTTGTCATACTGGAAAAAAATGTGAAACCTGTAGTATTTGCAGTGAATTCCCTCAATTAGAGAACACTTACAAATGTATATTCAGTGTTGAAAAAATACTTGGTGAAATAAAAGTTCTAGAGACAAGAAACTACGATTCAGAATTGTGTATTGTGAACCTACGAATATTTATAAAGTGAAACTAAATTACTAGTTGGACTCTACTGATAGTGACTCGCTGTTGACGATGTTATCCTTTTTTATTTTTGTTTTCAGTCATTAATTATCCTGAGGGGGGTCAGTTAGTACAGGCGACACAAACTGTAAACACACTGATTGAAGGTCAACACGGGGGAAGGTTAGTCGCATTTTATACCTCTTTTACCCACATTTTACTATTTCATTTTAAGTTTTCTATTCATTAATTCCCGTAAACTAATACTTTCAGTTCTCAATGAAGACTTGATTAGCAAATAACTACGACGTTTGTAAGACACTGAGAAGTGAAAAAAGTTCTTCCCAATTATGCAGTATACGCTCTATCTACATCATTCTATAAATCCAGGTAATGGGAAATGGTATGTTGTATTGTACATTTGTGGACCGAGAGACGTATTGATAAAAATCCCGAGAGAAGGGAAAGGGGAGGTGTTGTTGCCTGCGGAAGAAGAGGTTACAGGAAGTATTGGTTAGGATAGTACAGGTTGCGAATGAGCTAAAACTGCTCTACGGACTACATACAGTACTGAGACTTGCAACAATCTGGTAAGATGGCCTACGTCAAGGTTGAGCATTAAATCCCTTACTCTTTGTGATAATGATGGATGTTCTGAATGGGAACAACAGAGACTAGTGGTAGTAGGAGCTGTTGTTTGTGGATGATCTTGTCATAAGAGAGGGGGAGCTACAGAGAAGAGTGTTGTAGTAACAGGAAAGTCTTGAGGTTTGATGGCATACATTAGGAAGACAGAGCCAGAGGTATGGTTATAAACATCAGGAAGACAGACAGAGGTTTGATTGTAAACATTAGGAAGACAGAGCCAGAGGTATGGTTATAAACATCAGGAAGACAGAGGTTATGGAGTGTAACAAGGCAGGAGGGGATTGGACCAAGATTGTGGGTGGGATATATAAGTGAACGGAGGTGGATAGATTTACATATTGGGATCAGTGTTGATGACGAAGGAGGGTTATGAAAAGGAAGTGAGGGATGGGGTGAGGGCGGGATGAGAAACATGGAGGGAATGTAAATTTGTCTCTGATAGAAAGATTACAAGGCGACCGAAGTTGAAGATATGTACGAGTATGAATGATTTGCCGGTGTTGATATACGCAGCGAAAGCGTGATCGTGAGCGTTGGAGAACTGAGATGAAGACTGTTGAGATAAATATTAGGGGTGTCACTCTGGGATAATTTGAGGAAAGATTATTATAAGGACAGTGGTGTCTTTTATGAGTAGTTAGATAAGAGGCGATGCTGAGATGGTTTGGTCACGTGATACTACAAGAGGAGGAGCAAGAGGTGATGGTCAAGAGAGCCTTGAATGGGATGATTGTGGAGAATAATGAACAAAAGGCGGAGGATATGATAATCTGCTCTCTCTTTCTCATCTTTTTTCACAGAACATAAGCAACATAAGACAAGGTGAATAAATTTAATAGATTATATAACTGGCTTTATCACGAATCAGAACAAGTTGACCTTGTACGAATAACGCTAGGCAAACAACGTTCAAACTTCCACGCTTTCACCCACCAAGCACCTCCTCTGTAATGAATGATTATATATCAGACCATAGCTTACAGCCCAGAGAATTACAACACATATAACAGTGAGTGAGTACTGACCTCGTGGTACCCCTACATATCAGGTAGACACACCTGATAATGTGATGAATACAAAATTCAAAAATATGAATATTAAACGCTTTTCCTGTGGAAAATTAGAACACAGAAAATCTGAGTGCAAAAGTAAAGACAAATATAATCCTTAATGAAGCAAGGCCTAGTAGGTGCGACATCACATATCATAAGTGACAAATCCCAGTTTGTAAAATGTGATCAGAATTTTCATTCCTCTAACCATTGTATAGAATTGGCAGGTGGTAGTAGGCAAAATGGTATTCTATCAGGTAGAGGTGATGCAAGAGTTGAAATTAATGATGTTAATGGTAATAGCCATAAAGTTCTACTCAAAAATGCTCTTTGTGTTCCTTCCTATAAACAGAATATATTTTCTGTTTTAGCAGCCACAGAGAAAGGTGCAACAATAAACTTACCCCAAATTCTGCAGAATTGAAGGCCTCAGATGGTACAGTGTTTGATATTAATAAACATGGCAAACTGTATTATCTGAATAATGTGAACTCACAGAAAAACAGCAGTCATACTATTGAGGAATGGCATACAATTTTAGGTCATTGTAATGAGAAAGATATACTTAAATTAGAAAATGTTGTTGATGGCATGAACATTACAGATAAGAATAATTTTGATTGTAATGTATGCATTTCAGGTAAAATATCTCAGTATAGAAGTAGAGAACCTGATCAGCGAGCTACAACCAATTTAGAACGTGTACACTGTGATTTAGCAGGTCCTGTAGACCCTACTGCAAGAGAAGGTTTTAAGTATGCCATTTCTTTTGTAGATGACTTCTCTGGTATGATAATGATTTATTTTTTGAGATCTAAGAGTGATACTCTGGCAGCTGCAGAAAAATTCTTGGCGGATTCTGCTCCATATGGATTTGTCAAACGACTAAGGTCTGACAATGGTGGTGAATTCACTTCCACTCAATTTAAAAGTCTAATGATTAAAAATCACATGAGGCACGAATTTTCTGCTCCATATTCACCACATCAAAATGGTACAGCAGAGCGAGCTTGGAGGTTTATTTTTGATATGGCCAGATGCTTATTGTTGGAAGCAAAGGTACCTAAGACTCTATGGACTTATGCTGCGAAAGCTTTAGGATACATTCGTAACAGATGCTACAACCCGAGGATTGGGATAACTCCCTATGAAATGTTCACTAGTAAAAGGTCAAATCTGAGTCACATGCATGTATTTGGAAGTCTATGCCATGCTTATGTCCAGAACAAGAAGAAGTTGGACCCTCGCAGTGAACAAGGAGCGTTCATAGGATATGATGGACTGAGTCCAGCCTATCTAGTATATTTTCCAGAGATAAATGATGTTAAGAGAGTTAGATGTGTAAAAGTCAGTAACAATTTTAATCAGGAAAATGAGGTGTTAGATGTTGAACATGAATATAAAAGATATACAACGCCTAACCCAGAGCCAGAAACTGAAGTTATTATAAATGAGACAGCTGCAGAAGACACCGAAAAACAGAAAAACAGATACCCTTCGAGGCAACGACAAAAACCCAAACATATGCAAGATTATGTTATGGAACCTGACTTTTCCAATATTTCCAGGTGTTCTGTTGATTTTTGCTTCAGAGTTGCAGATATTCCAAGAAACTACCAAGAGGCAGTCTCATCTCCAGAGTCCATGCAGTGGCATAAAGCTATGGATGAAGAAATGGAGGCTCTAAGAGACAATAACACACATGAACTCATGCCACCAGTTGAAGGTAGATCAGTAATTGGTGGAAAATGGGTCTATGCAGTGAAACTTGGCCCTGATAGTGAAGAAAAATTCAAAGCTAGGTATGTAGCTAAAGGCTATTCACAAGTTCAAGATGTGGACTTTCAAGAAACCTTCTCACCAACAGCGTGTGTTACATCAATAAGGATGTTACTGCAACAAGCAATACAAGACAACCTTATAATTCACCAAATGGATGTTAAAACAGCTCATCTGAATGCTGACATAGATTGTGAAATATATTTAGAACAGCCAGAAGGTTATGTTAAAAGTAATATAGAAGGTGAAAATTTTGTTTGTAAATTATAGAAATCTTTATACTGTATGGTTTGAAACAAAGTGGCCGAAATTGGAACAACATGCTACATAATTTTCTTTTGAGTGAAGGTTTTCATCAATCTCTTGTAGATTATTGTGTGTATACTAGAATTGTAAACAAAGTGAAGGTAATTACATACTTAGTGATGTAAAACTTTCCCTGTGTAATAATATTAAAAGAAAGATTTAGGAAAATTGTCTTGGTTCTTAGGTATGGAGTTCAAATTTGAAGATGACCGTATTAAGATAAATCAAACTAAATATTTAGAGAAAATATTTAATAGATTTAAAATGTCTGACTGCAACCCGAAGTCAATACCATGTGATTTAAGTGTAAGTAAAATCATTAGTAGTGACTCTAAAGGACTGTGTGATGCTAGATTGTACAGACAAATTGTCGGCAGTTTGATCTATGTAATGACTGGTACAAGACCGGATCTATCTTATTTTGTTTCAAAATTATCGCAACATCTGGCAAAGCCTGCAAAAGCACTTTTTGAAATCGCTAAACATGTTTTGAAATATGTTAAAGGTACAATTCATTATAACTTAAAGTTCGGGAAATCAAACAGTCCATTAAAATTGATTGGTTACTGTGATCCAGATTGGGGTGCATCGGAAGACAGGCGTAGTATTACAGGTTACAGTTATCAATTAAATGAAGATGGTCCATTGATTTCTTGGAAATCTAAGAAACAGAATGTTGTAGCATTGTCCTCATGTGAAGCTGAATATATGGCTTTAACAGCAGCTATGCAAGAGGCTAATTTATTAAGACAGTTGTTAACTGATATGCAAAATTCTAATAGAGAACCTGTAACATTGAATGCTGATAACCATGGAGCTATTGCATTGGCTAAAAACCCTGTATATCATCAAAGGTCGAAACATACCGATATTAAGTACCATTTTATTAGATCAGAAGTAGATGGTATTATTAATCTGCAGTATGTTCCATCAGAAAATAACATTGCTGATATGTTCACAAAACCAGTATCTAAAGAGAAACTAAAGAAGTTTGGTATTATAAGAGGTGTACCCTAGTTTAAGAGGGGGTGTTAGATATAAAATAGGTTACCCCATATTTATGTGAATATGTTCTATTATGTTGTGGAATAAAGCGCCACTTTTAATGCGCATGTTATGTTTTTTGTTTTTTTTGTTTTTACGGATGGTCCCGAAAATATACTGGAAAGAGCAACATCGTTTGTGTCATTGTCTGAGCCTCTCGCATCATATTTCGTTGATATCCACCAAAAATGAACACTGTAACTTCAACAGCTACAGATAATAATGACCATTTTATAAAGAGTAGAATAAAGTCTAAACATCGTATATTCACGTAAAGGTGTCGTATAAGAGGAACGTTTCGGGGAGGTAGTGGGCTTAGTGGAAGAACCGCTCAGCTGATATATCTCGGTACTGTAATAATCTATTTACCTTATACATAAACACTTTTACATAAATCACCCGTGCGCTCTCCTGACCCGGGTAGTTATGGGTGGATGAGGTTATTGTGACAAGCAACCGAAAAATAACTTTTAAATCCATAATTATCCTCGGTAATGTCTGAAACAGCACTACCAGCATAGGGAGTTGTTCGATTTCGTTCATTTTTTCCACAGATGTTCTTATTATCATAGTAAGTATTTTAAAAGAGGTGACATTTAATAGAATCTAATAAAACCCGACCTAACCAAACAAAGAAATCTACCAAATCTTTCCTAACTTCCTAGTCGGGGGGCGGACACCCCGCTATATTAAAGAGAAAGTACTTATTTTGATATCTGGTACCACTGAAAGAAACTTTGTTGAAACGTCATGGTATAATTATACGTTTTTTGTGGACGTCAGAATACGCAGGTCGGTAGTAAGCAAACAGACGACAAGAAGTTATCAGTCAGATTTTCGAAGGAGTATTTAGGTAGAGTATTAATTTATTTACGTACTAAGCACGTAGATACATAATTTTAGTGTCATGTGATCAGTTTTTCACCGAGTTTTATCCTGCACTTTCCCTCATCCTCCATGCATTGCCCACTATACAGTAGGTGATTTATGATCGTAGAGAAAAACTGAAAAATACTAAAAAACACTTATAATTAAAATAAAAAGTTGGCACATCTTTTCAAATACTTACTATAATGATAAGAACATGTGAAAAAAACGAAATCGAACAACTCCTTCTGGTGGTAGTGTTGTTCTCAGAAATTACCTTATTCCCTAGTAAATCGTTATTAGGTAATAAAATCCATCGATTTATTAAAAAAAATAAAGATTATTAAAGATACGTTTACTGCACTCACCGACAAGAAGCACAATGGCGGCTGGATGGCAGATTGTCCAACCCCCAGTCAATCTAAAACCTTAATCTTGAGCTAAAGTTGAAATTTTCTTCTTCCCAGATATGTTGAGATGTGGGACGAATGATGCTCACCTTCAGTTGTATTCTGGAGTTATCAAAATGTCAATAAATCACGATAATCACTATACAACTACAAGAACGAGTACTGCCTGCCCGTAACGCCTGCCAAGATGACCTTCAACTTGATGTTTTGAGTTTTGTCCGAGTCGGTCTGACATCATCTCTACGAATGCTTAACTTGGCCGTGACTTGGATTGGTATTAGTTGAAGGTTCGCTCTCAGTTTATATATCATTAGTTTATAGCACACTTCATGTAGCTTTAGCATTTCAATATTTTCGTGCTTCAATATACATCATAAGCAAATCTTAATATACAGTCAGGATAAAATATGCTCAAACGCTTGTCTTTCTTCCCAAATCATTTTTTTTTATACAGTACAGAGTACTTCAGTCCGTATTATTAAACAACATCTTCCCTTGAAGAGGGTCGTCATGTTTCAACCCGAATTTTAAACTAAATGAGTCCTAAGGGACGCCGGAGTACAGTACTGAACGGGATGGTGTGGCGATAAAATTAACTAATTCCAATAATATAAATTAATTTTATTGGAATTAGTTAATTTTACCGCCACACCACCCCGTTCAGTATTGTACTGCGGTGTCCCTCAGGACTCATTTAGTTTAAAATTCGGGTTGAAACACGACAACCCTCTTCAAGGGAAGATGTTTAATAATACGGACGTAGTATTAACTAATGTAGGAAGATCTTACATTAGGACATTTTTTTGGTTACTTTCACTAAGAAAATTGCTTTTTTTTTAATCTTAATCTTCGACTCATATAAAGAAGGTTTGGGCTATCTTCACGGATTAGGGCACAGTTGAATGTTTCGAAGCTTCGAACAGCAACTATTCCCTTGAGCATACTTTGACGGATTTTAATAAAGGACTAAGACCAATATTCGTATTTATACTCAACTTTTGGGAGTTTACCTTCATCAGTTCATTTTCAGTGATCATAAGCAATGATAAAATGTTGAAATTAAAGTACTTTATGATTGGTTACATTTTCCAGTTTTGAAGACAACTCAAATTTGGTAAGGGAAGGTTGTAGTGAACTAATGTATTGTACTTTGTCCCTGCATCCAGGCGAAGCCGGGTAAGTTAACTCGTGCGTGTGTGTGTGTGTGTGTGTGTGCACAGGGTGGTGTAATGCACCTAGTGTGACAGCTTTATGTTAGTGTTAAGGTGCAAGCACTGCTTGCTTCCTCTCGCTTTCAGCAACCGCCGCTGGCTAGCCCCCGTGGCGAACAGGGAAGCAACATGCAGGAGTCTTCCCTTGCCAATACACAGCCTCTTCACCATCAAGACTCCTACTGTGCCTCCTCATAGCAACACACGGTATCTGGGTGCCTCGTCGGCCCAGGCTAGACCAGCAGGGGATCTCGGAGTAGCAGTGGGCCCCAGAGGGACGGCGCACAGGTCCACTGGCAGGTGAACACGTCCTAGCGCCAACCAACCACTGCTCCGTTGCCTTGCGGATTAACCTTGATAGGTATAAGGCTAGGGGAGTAATCTGCGGTGGAGCCCCGCATCAGACAGACATGCTTACAGAGCTCTAAGAAGACCCCAACGGAGGTATAGGCGGAAGGGGTGAAAGAAGAACCGCCCTTGTGGCAAAAGAGCTGCTAGGTATAACATCGACATAAAAGCCATTAAGGGTGTCTCGGTTCCCAGACGAGGGTCGATTCACAGAACGGGGGTCTGGCCATACCCTCTTCTGGAAGAGTAAGCCTGCTGCTGAGAGAAACCACATATTTGGAGTTGGCTTTGCCATCCAGCAACGCATTCTACACAAGCTAACTGAAATGCCTGTCGGGATGAACGAGTGCCTCATGATGCTCCGAGTCCCACTGAATCACTCACGTCATGCCTTTTAAATCAGCGCATACGCCCCAACATTGGCTGCAGAGGATGACATCAAGGAGGCCATTTATGCCGACCTTGACAGAGTGCTAACATCTATCCCTAGAGTTGGCAGTTGATGCTGACATTTAGCAGGGAACCATCAGGAGAAATGGACTTGGCAAGTGTAATCCCAATGGCCTACTCCTCCTCAGCAAGTGTGCTGCACACAACCTCACTATCACCAATACCTTGTTTAGGCAGGCCGACTAGTTAAAGGGTTCGTGGCAACACCCACGATCCAAAAACTGGTATTTTATTGACTGCATCATTATCAAAGAAAGAGATCGCCGCAATATCCTCATCACCCGAGCCATGCATGCCTCAAACCATTGCTATACTAATCATTGGCTTGTCAGAGCCAAGCTCTCACTTCACGTCGCCCCAAAATGGCAAAGGCAGCAAGCATCCAGAAGAGATTTTAACACTAACCATCTGGAGTATCCAGCGGTAGCGCATGCTTTCAGAGAAAAGCTTGAACATGGGCTGATAAACAACCCGACAACAAACAACCCAAATCTCAGTGCCGAATGGGATATTCTCGACACTGTCGTGACAAAAAGCTGCAGAGATCCTCAGCCAGCTTAAGAGAATACACCAAGACTGGTTTGATGAAAATGCCCCGATAACCAATGTACTCGTTGATGATAAGCGTGCTGCTTTAACTGACTAGCAGAACAACCCTCAGCCTCAGACCAAAGCTGATACCTTCCAAAAGAAAAAAGCGGCGGGCAAGCTCGAACCTCGCAAGCTGAAGAACGAGTGGTTGAAAAGTAAAGCAAGTGAAACATAAAAACTAGCAGATCAGCACTAGAAGGCATCCTTAAGTGCTGGAAAGAGCACTACCATTCACTTCTCAACGGAAACAACGATGTGGATGTCCTAACTACCCAACAGGTCCCTCAGCATCCAAAGCTGACACACCTCAGCTATCCTCTATCCCTGGATGAGGTAGCTACTGCCATCAAACAGATGAAAAATAACAAAGCCTCAGGGCCTGATGGAAACCCCTTCGAGGTGTATAAAGAAGGATGGCCTCCGGTTACCAGCCGTCTCCACTCTCTACTGGAGAGGATATGGGAAAAGGAGGAAATCTCCCAAACTCTTAAAGATGCCTCCATCGTCAATATTTATAAGAACAAGGGAGACCGGTCAGACTGTGGCAACTACCGTGGGATCTCGCTGCTGTCAGTAGCTGGCAAGATTATCGCCCGAGTCCTCCTAAACAGACTTCTTCCTGAGGCGGAAAACTTTCACCCAGAATCTCAGTGACTTTAGACCATCAGGTGTCGTCACTGACTTGATCTTTGCTGCCCGTCAGATACAGGACAAGTGCAGAGAACAGCGTCGTGACCTGTACAAGGCTTTCATCGAACCTAACCAAGGCCTTCGATTCGGTCAACAGGGAAGCCCTCTGGTGGACCCTCAGCAGTTTTGGCTGCCCACCAAAATTCATCGCCATTGTGAGGCAACTCCACGATGGCATAAACGGCAGTGTCCTGCACAATGACACCCAGTCCGAGTTCTTCCCCATCCAAACAGGAGTTAAACAAGGGTGTGTACTGGCACCAACTCTATCTTCCATTATCTTGGCTGCTTTCCTTACTCGTGCCAGCGCCGATCTAGCCGGCGGGGTGGACATCAAGTACCGAATGAAGGGTCTTTTCTACATAAGACGACCCCAGGCTGGAACAAAGGTGTCGGCAGCTTCCAATACTGAGTTTCAGTATGCAGATGACCTCACCCTTGTTGCTCACACTGAATGCGACCTACAGGAGATCCTGAACACCTATGCAGATGCGTATGCACACATCGGCCTTGAGGTGAATGTACGTAAGATTGAGATTCTCTTTCAACCTGCCCCTGGTTCAGCCACACCGCCACCATCCATCCAGTTTAACGGTACTACCGTCTCTAATGTTACCCACTTTCGGTATCTCGGCTCCTACCTATCCACCATCGCAGACATTGATGAAGAGATTCAGCATCGGATCAGAAGCGCATCTCAAGTCTTTGGCAGACTCCGAAACCGTGTCTTCAGCTGTAGGGAGCTGAAAATTTTACAAAGTTACACATATATCAAGCAGAGGTCCTCTCCCACCCTGCTATTTGGGAGCGAGACATGGGTCACATACAAGAGGCACATCAAGGCACTTGAAAAGGTTCACCGACGTAGTCAACATTCCATCTTCCGAGTTTGCTGGAAAGACAAGAGAACAAATGCCAGTATTCTTGCTGACACCAACTGTAGAAGCATCGAGGCTACCATTATCCATGAACAACTACACTGAATTGGCTATGTTACCCGCATGGACGACAGTAGACTGCCAAAACAGCTACTTTACTGTCATCTAACGAATAGTAAACGCAATGCTGGCAGGCAACTGAAAAGGTTTAGGAATAGTCTTAAGACAAATCTGAAAAAGTGCCAAATCGACCCCTTCACCTGGGAGATGATTACTCCACACCATAACACTTGGAGGATCACCACACAAGAAAGTGTCAATACTTTCGAGTTAGCCCGACTGCATAATGAGGCAGACAAGCACCAACGCCAAAAAGACGCTGCCGCCGCCCCTCCCGCACTAGATGGAGGCCTCCACATATGCAACATCTGTGACCGACCCTGCCGGTCCCTTATCGGCCTCTTTAGTCACCTCAGAACTCACTAAGCTATGTGACTATCTTAATAACTCATTTAATCTTAACATAGCTGGATGATCGTCATACTCGATTTCCGAGCGGCAGCAAAGCAGTAGTAGTAGTAGTAGTACCCTCACTTTACCCCAGCACTACCACCGAGACTAGGAGGAATGGGACTGACCAACCCAGAGGAGATTGCTGCCACCGAACATCAAAACTCAGTTAGGCTCACGGCAGCCCTCACGGACCACATAATAGCTCAGAACGCAACAGGGGAGGTGGATACCAGTGAAATAAACAAGATTCGAAGGTCCATTACGACAGAACGGCCAAAGTGATAAGTTGCAGCAACTGTTGCTGTAAGTAACAGAGAATTTGAAAAAAAAACTAGCTATAGCATAGGAGGTGGGCGCCTCGAACTGGTTTACTACGTTATCGATAAGGACAAATGGTTTCAGTCTCAATAAACAAGAATTTACAGATGCCAATGCTCTAAGGTACGGTAGGCCAGTAGAAGGTTTGCCCCCCCAATGCGTGTGGGGCTCTTCCTATGACGTCGATCACGCCATGGTGTGCAAGAAAGGGGGCTTCATATGCATGAGGCATGACGAAGTAAGGGATCTCACAGAAAATATGTTGGAGGAAATCTGCCGTGATGTCAGGGTAGAACCGACCCTCCTTCCATTGGACGGTGAGATTTTCCAACATAGTACTTGAAACAAACCCAACGAAGCTCGTGTTGACGTCAGTGCACGAGGATTCTGGACGCGGGGACAGCGAGCCTTCTTCGACATCAGGATTTTTTATCCCATGGCCACATGTCACCGTAACTTAGCTCTCGATTCTGCACACAGGCGGAACGAGAAAGACAAGATAAGGGCATACGGGGAGAGAATTCAGAACGTTGATCAAGGCAGCTTCACTCGTCTAGTGTTCACAACCTCTGGTGGGATGGGACCAAGTGCAAGATGCTTCTACACCAGACTCGCAGAAGGTGCTATCCGAACAGAAGCAGCAGCCCAGAAGTTATGTTACATCCTAGATGAGGTGTCGACTGTCCTTCTCTCTCCTTCGGTCGGCTTTGCTCTGCCTCAGGGGAACGAGAGCATCGGCCCCAAGGCCGACAACAGTAGCAGATAATGACTATGAGCCTGCAGTCACTGAATACCGCATAGATCTGCGGCTCAACTAACTCAACACAGCTAGGATAGCTACTTATGTATTAGGATATTTAATATTAAGGTAATAAAATGGTGGCGAAAGTATGGCTATTGGGGGAGGCTGAAGGCCATTGAAAAAAAATAGTAGTAGTAGTAGAGCGTGTGTGTGTATGTGTGTGTGTGTAACAGTACTCATAAGCCATTGTCTTTCTAAACCTTACTTTTTCGTGCTTACAATTCAATATAAACTACATTGATTAAAACCATATACGGTTCTGTGTACTTAGCGAAGGTCCTCCGCCAGCCACCCCCTTTATTTGTGAGTAACACTTCGTTACCATAGTGATGAGCGAGGTAAGTACAAGGTGGCTCAAATGAGACGTCACTCTCCCTTCAGTTATTACATTAATTAACTAGGGCAGTTCCCCCTTCTGTTTGGTTTTCTCTGATCGCTTACCAGAGATGTTTGTGTGGACTACTTAATAGCTTACCGCTGTGGTCACGAGGGCGCTGTGTTTATACTTTACAAAAACCTTATTTATCTTATTAGGCTAACGCGAGTGATTTATGGATTTTACATAAACAAATGGTTGACAGTGTTACAGCGAGCAGTCTGTTTCAGCTATGACCAAACGCCACCTGAATATGACTGCCTTAATTCGAACCCACGATATACCTTCGAATGACCTTATCTGTCCAATATGCCTATTTTGAGTTTTACACTGTAGCCCAACACCACACACTTCTGCTGTACTGTATAAGAAGAATTCATGAAAACAAAATCACCCATCACCATTTCTTATATTACGTATTTTTTACTTTACCTTGGGTTGGTGAAAAGCATGTGTTCCTGTTAAGGTTCAGGAAACTCTAAAAGCTTTTTGAAGAGTGATCTTTTTCTAACAGACTTTGGACGACACACGATACAGAAATTCACTTCTGAACCAATATATTGCCACATTAGTCTTCGTCTTCTATACTTCACAGACACCATATATAACTTTGGCACTTGTGAGTAATTGTTAGTTATTCTGCACCTTTATGAGGTTATACAATGACACACTAGACCAAGAAATCTGATAACACTCATCACGTATTCTGTCGCTGTGATCGTTGCGGATGGTTTCAGAGCCAAGGGTGCAGAATATTTTTTTAGGTGGTGTACACCTGCAATCTTCCTCACGAAACCAACTTAAATTTTCTTATTCTAAACTACATCTATATCATTGTAATTATATCTTACGCTATAACAGATGAAAAATAATATTCCACGTGCAAATGGAAGACGCATCTCTCCCCTGATCTGCATGTGTTGAAGACAAGTTTGTGTCATAATCCAGAATATGCGCTGAGAATTTTGGATGTTGAGGTTCAGCCATACATCATAACACAACGTAACCTAATAACACTTTTTTCATTTTCGCTTACCTCCATGTATAGAAGAAAGAGGGAGAGAAAATAATAAAAACACAGGGTAATTCACTACATCTACAAGACTCGTCAACAGAATAGAGAGAGCGAGAGAGAGAATAAGAATCCCTAGTCACAACAGATACACCTCTCTCGAATTAATATATTCCCCGCCACGCCCCGCTGCTGGCGACTGCAGGTAAAAATATTATGACGGAGGTGCAGGTAATTTAGCATTATAAAAGGTAGTAGGTCGTTTAGTATGGAAATTATGTACACTGTTTGTGCATGAATCCATTATGAACTTCCTTTGTGCTTAATAAAAAGGGTAGAATTTGTTTATGAGGAACGGGAACCCCAAGTTCCCGACCTCATTCACTGTTCGCTCACGGTTTTATTTTATGAACCAACGAAGGTCCTACAGAGTCTCTATTTTCCAACTATGAAATATTTGTATCCAGTAATTTCCAAGATATGATGTTATAAAGTTGCAAATTTTGTGTGTCTGACCTGTCAAAATAAAACTTTCTCATAGTGGCACCTCAAGGAGCCTCCACAGTTAATTCCTACAGCTTATTTGATTTACGATACATTTAAGCATGTTTTTTGCCACCCATACCATCTCTGACGTAATTTACAGGAGAAAGGTCACGTCATAAAGAGACGTGGAAAGGTACTTTTGATTGGGTCTTCTTTAAGGAATCTAATGAAACAAGTCCCTTCCTTTTACGATGATTCATTCTACAGTTTTAGCGAGAAAAAATATATTTTAGAACTTTTGATAACATTGACCTTGACGTCCCTAAAAAGTCCAACACTTACAACACATCTAATACTGTTCATTCATGCTGTTTGGTCACTTGTGGTGTATAAATAGTTGAGAAGGTAGAAATAGAAGTAAACAGTGTGATTAGATTACGAGTAAAGAAAAATATATAATAATAATAATAATAATAATAATAATAATAATAGAGATAATAATAATAGATAATAATAATAATAATAATAATAATAATAATAATAATAATAATAATAATAAAGGTAAATTGGAACAGTAATTAGTAACTGGTGAGGTAATTAATGACTGTTACACCTGAGGGGCTGAAGCGGTCACCAATTAAGGGTTAATAACGAACGTGTACATAAGCTAGCGACCCCAGGTTTATAGGTTACGGACGTCCATTTTCACACTAACATATACTGTAGAGTATATATACTGTATATTTATATTCCATCTGACAACAGACAGGTAACATTTCCTTGAATGAGATATTACAAAATCTTGTGGAAAAATGTCTTTCTCGATCCGATTTCTCACACGTAAATATCTCTCTCTTTGTTTACATGCATATATATACATATATACATACATAAATATACATATATAATTGTTTTCATAACTAAATTCAACGCCATTATGTGTGCGTGATATATTGAAAAAAAAGTTAAGAAAAGACACCAGTTCTTCACACTATTCACACTCACTGCTGCCACACAAATTCGTAACGGACGGGAATCTACATCACAAAAATAATGTATATAGTGAACGTCAAATCCGGACATCGTTTTGTGTGTGTGTGTGTGTGTGTGTGTGCATTTCTCTCCCCTATGTTTCTTTCTTTTTCCCCAATTATAGTCAACTATTGTTCTAACTTTTTACTGTCAGACCAAACAACTATACCCACTACTGCCAGATCAACAATAAGAGACTGACCATACGATGATTAAAAAACAGGAATGGAGTGAACAAAGGTACGGACATACGGACGATGAGAAAGAACACTGGTGAATAACAACATCCTTAAGATATACGTGTGTCCAGGATAGTAGAGCATGTTAGGTGCCAAGAATTCAATAAGATGCTTGGAAGCTCATATTCTTCATTTAATTCAACATCAGTTCACTTAATTTCCATCATAAGTGAATGTTCTCTAGCACCACCATCACCATTATGGTGATGGATGCCCCCCCCCCCCCAGCAACAATTCGGGGCATCCAACAATAATTCAGGGTCTCCAACATCAATTCAGGGTCTCCAACATCAATTCAGGGTCTCCAACATCAATTCAGCTTAGCCAAGGTTAGGTACACGTGTAATATCTACTTAAAATACTACTGTATTCATCGTGGGACTCGGCAGGTAAGTGGCCGAGCAATGTACAAGCCTCTGTCAACATATCCACACTAGTACTTATATAAATGTGGGCTATTTACTATCACTTCCTTCTCACGTGCTAGATGACATCCCCATGTTCTCCACGCACCTCAGATTTACACAGGTCCTCACCAAGTGGCCAGCCCTCAGTGGCCTTAACCTCTGTATCTCACACACGACAGACGTGTTAAAGGAGCTCTGTAAATTACTGCCTACAGTGCAATCTCTCGTACAAGGACAGTTGACTAATATCGGTTAATTCGCCATTAATTACAACGCACACTCAGCAGTATTTCAAGTATCAGTGTAATAACCGACAGACTCACCAGCTAGCACACAAAGGTGACTAGCAGATGGGATTACCTGACATTCCACAACTAGTTACAAAGATGTTACCAAGTGGAACACAAATATTCATGCCTGGAACATGAGGTGGTAACCGGTGGAATATCACTGCCTCGAACAGGGTCTGCTACATCAATTCAGGGTCTCATCATCAATGCAGGGTCTCCAACATTAATGCAGGGTCTCGCCATCCATGCAGGGTCTCCTACATCAATACAGGGTCTCGCCATCAATGCAGGGTCTCCAACATCAATAAAGTGTCTCGAACATCAATTCATGGTCTCCAACATCAATTCAGTGTCCCCAATATCAATTCAAGTTCTCCAACATCAATTCAAGTTCTCCAACATCAATTCAAGTTCTCCAACATCAATTCAGGGTCTCCAACATCAATTCAGTTTCTCCAAGAAAAGCTTAGGGTCTCAAATATCAATTCAGGGTCTAAAACAGTTTATTCAGGGTCTCCCACATCAATTCAGTGTTGCCAACTCTTACATAATTCAATGTTTGTTCCCTTTGTTTTCCTTTTAGTCAGGAATTTTAAGGAGATGAACAAGCCTTTTCAGGAGACCTTGACAGACGACGTGAGGAAGAGGAGGAAGTGGTGTGAGATGGATCTCCCTCTGGGGTCAATCTCATACCACGCCAAGCTCGGGTTTCCCCCAGGCAAACTCTCTGGTTGAGGACGGTGTTATCTGTCCGTCTTGGGGGTCGGCGAAAAGAGAGAGAGAGAGAGAGAGAGAGAGAGAGAGAGAGAGAGAGAGAGAGAGAGAGAGAGAGAGAGAGAGAGAGAGAGAGCTTTTCACGTCAGTATCAGCAGAGGTAGAAGTTTGATGCAGCAGATAGCAATGAGTGGTAAAGAATACAGCCACACATGGTATCAAAAGTTTATACGCCTGCGCATCTCAAAAAAGGAACCCCATTGTAGTCAGAAGCTGGAGACCGTCCGCCTGGCGTAACTCCGATAACTGCGTCGTTGTAAGTTAGAAAGGTACAACAGCCTGTTTGGATGTTGGTACCATAAATTAATTTGTACTTTCATATTTCTACAGCTCGAGAGAGAGAGAGAGAGAGTGTGTGTGTGTGTGTGTGTGTGTTGGATCTCTTCTCTTTGCCACTCAAGTCTTGGATTTAATTGGCAGTAATTCATGAATATTAACTTCTGTTTTACATAACTCAAGCAATTTTATTTTCATTTTTACCGCAGCCTTTCTCCCAATGTTTATTGACCGATCATCACCCTGGGTCGGTAAAGTAATCTTTCTTGTCTGTCTGTTAGTATGTATGTCTATGTCTGCTCCAATCTCTGAACCAATTGATCTTTTACCTTGACAGTGACTTTGTGTTTGGTCGAGCAGAGTAATATGTCCAGACTGTGATGTGTTAACCTCAGGATGATATACCGGCTTACAATTGTATTTTCCCATGACGATACTACGCCCCCATTGCAGCTCATTGGCTAATGTTCAATTAATATTGATTTATCGCAAATAAGTCCATACATAACTGTTAAGGATGACCAGTTCTGGCTCGCTTTAAAGCCGAATTTAATGTTTGCAAGACTATAACTGCCTGAAAACATTAACTTTCAAGATGTGAGTGGAAAATAAATGTTTGAAATAACGAATATTTACCGTCGAAGTCAAAGAAATTACGCTTTCGTAGAACACATTCGCCACTACTTCTCTTTTCACTAATTAATTATTAACTAGGTCAAATGCTTTGGTGAAGTCAATGAAGACGACAGCCACAGACGTTTTTCGTTTTTCCAGATGGCGGTATATGTAGTCAAGAAAGCTGACAAGACAGTGAGTGGTGGAGGAAGTTTTCATATTGCTAAATTGCGGAGGATCACTGGAGCCTGCAATATCAGAATAGGCCCAGTCAAACACGAAACTTTCACAGATTAACCTGGGTATTGGGGTGATTGCAATTGGTCGTAGCTCATTTAAGGATTGTGGGCTGGTTGACTTGGGTACTGGTGATACATATGAGGTCTTCCAGTCAGCTGGGCACCTTGATTGGCTGGGGGAAGCATTGATGATGGAGCAGAGGGGTTTAGCTAGTTCCGGGAGGACTCCTTGTAGAGTTTCATTGGTAAGTCAATGGGGATGGTGGAGTGCTTTAACTGCAGTTTGTCCAGACGTTTTGCTACTTCAAATTCTTCTACTAAGTCAGTGGGAAAGAGGGCTGGTAGGTAAGCAGGGAGACTGGTTGTGTCAAGCTGGGGGAGCGTCTGGCATATAGTAGCGAAATGGTTGTTTGATTGCTCAGCTGAGTCAACATTAGTGAGATGGCTAAGGAAGGGGAGGGGGTGTGTCTTATTGTTTAGTCCACAGAGTTTTTTAAGCTTACCATACCACTGACTGTTGTTGATCTGCTTCAGATGTTGCAACTTGGTTGGGTAGTGAGAGTTATTTGCAGTGCGTATTTCGCGGATGACTTGGTTGCGAAAGGACCTGTAGCGGTTATGGTCATTGAGATAAAAGGCGCTGTCTCTCTGCTGCTTAAGTCTTTTGATCCGAGGTATGATCCAGGGCAAGTCAGCTGGGTGTGATTTGACGGACTTCTCGGGGAAGAAATGATGGTGAGCTTCCGTGGTAGTGTTGGTATAATTTATCCATTTGGTGTCCACGTCATCCACAGTAAGTACATCAGTGTGTGTGTGTGTGTGTGTGTGTGTACAGTTAACAATAAAATTTTCTGCTCCTTTATGGTGTTATACAATATGACACACTGGACCAAGAATTCTGAACAACACTCATGAGTTATGGGTTTTATATGTATTCCTGGTAATTTATCTGTATTAACTATATGTGATATACATAATGCATCGTATTGGTTACACAATGCATCACGCAGTCAGAGATACCAACCTTACTAAATGAACATGGACTCGGTCAGTGATCGTTGTGAAGGCTGTCAGCCCCAGGGATGCAGAAATATTGTTCATTAACTGTACATGTTATGAGTGACATGAAGTAGAAATTATATTTTGATGTACAATAAGAATAATGTCTTAGTTAACATTTGTCCCACAAGAATACCCTGTATTTTGTTTCACATATTCCCATCTCAACGAAATCAAGAGAGAGAGAGAGAGAGAGAGAGAGGTCTGTAAAATGTCCCGTTAATACACGCTTTGGATCTGTTTATGCACTTACATAATTATATAAATTCTCGATGAGAATTCTGACAACAAAATTTCTTTCCACTCTTTGATACATATAAAGTGAACAGCCTGAATAAAATTACCTGTATTTCAATTGACGCTCAGCTGAGTTGCTCTTCCACCAAGCGCACTACCTCCCCGTAACTTTTGTCTTAGCTCCTTTATGTGAATATGTAGTGTTTAAACTTGATTCTATTCTATACAAAATGGTAACTGTTATTAATTGCTTCTTTGTTTGGTGTCATTTATCTTTATATACGTAATAAATAGTGAAAAGAGAAGTAGTGGCGAATGTGTTCTCCTAAAGCATAAATTTGTTAGTGACTTCGACGGTAAATATTTTTTATTTAAAACTTTTTTCCACTCATATCTTGAAAATTAATTTCTTCATGCAGGTATATCTTTACACACATTCAATTCAACATTTTAAGTGAGACCGAATTGGGTATCCTTAACATTTAAATATGGATTCATTTGCATTATATTAATATTAATCGAATATTATGCATGATTCGACTATGCATGAGCCAATGAGCTGGAGAGGGAGCGGGGAGCCCCTTCTTTGCCTATAGTAACCTCAGCTAAAAAAAACAGACTATAGTGATAATTTGCAGTGAACAGTGACAGCAATACTCTGAATATTTAAATAAGAGCTAGTGAAAATATTGTTGTGGAAACCTAAGACCTTAACTCCTTAGCTTAAAAATGCGAACTAAAGACAGAAATATTAAATCACATTTACTACCTGACGACCTGTAGACTTGCGTGAAGTGCTCCAGAAATATGTTATTGTTATGATTAAAGTTGTGTGGAATTGACGGATCTCGTGTACCACTTTATGAGTTCTTTTTTTTTGCGACAAAATAGAGCGAGGGAATTCTTTAACTTAAATTATTTTATTTGTTATAGTGCATTAAAAAGTGAGTTAATTTGTCATTTCATGTTAAAGCTGTTCTCTCCTTACTGGCTCCGTTTGTGTGACTGAATATTTATTAGAATAAATAATAGAGGATACTTATGGCTATATTCACCTGAGAAATGTGAATTACTAAAGAAAATGTTTAATTGTAATGCTTCTCTAATGATGAGGCTTAGCGAAAATATATGATGATAATTATTCACAAGTTAAAACTCAAACGAATGGTTTTCAGTGTTTTAAAAAACCTAGATACAGAATTTTGTATATCATATTGTGTTGCTCTAACTGCTGTTTCTATAGTTCTTACGCAAGAAGAAATGGTGGTATGAAAAGCTTTTTTTTTTAGTGTACCTGATGACAAACCCTTTGAAGGGTACATGATTACTTATAAACCCTTGCTGATGGAAAGGGTATATCATATTTTCTGGCTCCATGTTCAAACTCTCACTTAGGCAAGGTGAGTTTAAACCTTGGACTGAAAATGTGAAAATAATTAAATGCATTAACCGAAAAAAATATACAAATGGAAATCAGAATTAAAAATGAAGAGCACATTAATAAATCATAAACATGAAAAATAGAAGAGAAGCCTTATGAAAATAACTCGACACTGATCTTGTTCACCGCTTATCCTCCCTCACCGTCCAGTGACACACCAGCCAAGATAGTCCTCACACGTCTTTCAGTTATACCGTGGAAGCTATAAAAAGCAGCACCACAAACACAATAGGTGGTATCACCATACACAACCGAGTATGGCACAGTGTTAGACTTGTGAGACTCCCTGACCGTTGGGTGTAGACTCACTGAGTAACGTTTCGACTTTGCGATAGGGATTTTCCTCAAAGACGGGTCATGATTTCTCTCTCTAGCACGGCCACGCATTTTACCAACACTGTCACTCTATGACTAACTCAATTTCACATAGAATATTCATATTTTACGGAAAAATAGATCTAAACCAACAAAATGGTCCCGCCTTCCCGAGCATTTCATAAACAATGAATCAACGATATCTAGAGATAAAAAACAAAATGCTCACAGGCAATAATATAAGAACCTTAAAGGGTATTATCGACAGCAATATACTCTGTCCGAGAACGGGAATTTTAAATATCGTGGGTTTTGGGCAGTAAATATATCATCTTTTTCTGTCTAAAATTCCCTTTTATTCCCTACATTTTTTTTACCGTGCATAACCAACACATACTGTAAATAAATAAATAAGTTAGTAAGTAAATAACTAAGTAAGTAATTAAGTAAGTAACTAAGTAACAAACTAAGTAACTAAGTAAGTAACTAAGTAAGTAACTAAGTAAGTAACTAAGTCACAAACTAAGTAACTAAGTAAGTAACTAAGTAAGTAATTAGGTAAGTAAGTAAGTAAATAAATAAATAAATAAATAAGTAAATAGGTAAGTAAATAAATAAGTAAGTCAATAAAGAAGTAAGTAAATAAATAAGCAAATAAATAAATAAGCAAATAAATAAATAAGCAAATAAATAAATAAGTAAATAAATAAATAAATAAATAAATAAATAAACATATAAAAAAGTAAATAAGTAAATAAATAAGTAAATAAATAAATAAGTAAATTAGTAAATAAATAAATAAATAAATAAATAAATAAATAAATATATAAATAATAAGTAAATAAATAAATAAATGAGTAAATAAATCAATAAATAAGTAAATAAATAAGTAAATAAATAAATAAGTAAATAAATAAGTAAGTAAATAAATAAGCAAGCAAGTAAGTAAGTAAATAAATAAGTAAGTAAATATTTAACAGCAATTTGTATTATATAACTATATACCCAATGTATGTTACCCATGTATTCACCAAGTCATTCATCCATGAGCATGAATCAATTGGTGAGTTGACATTTCCTCCATGGAGCGAGCGAGGTCAAGCTGGGTCAACACTTTTCAACAACAACATCCTGTGAGGAGCGTTGACAACTCTCTCTCCTTTGGGTGAGAGAGAGACTATCATATCACCTGTGACCCAGTGAACAACTCACTTAAGTGTTGTCCCATATAAATGCACTAGGACACTTCCCTTAGTGTAGAAGGGAAGGTACAATATACTGTACTCTCAACTGAACTCAGTACCTGTGAAACTATATTTTTCTACAATAAAATAAAACCAATAAAGTGTAAAATTCAGCCCTGCCACTTATCAAATCAAGAACTAATATACAGTATATATATATATATATATATATATATATATATATATATATATACACATACATATATATATATATACATATATATATATATATATATATATAATAAAACAGGCACAGCAATATAAGAAAAAAAAAAAACACACACACACACACACACGTGTCAGTGTCCCTCAAAGTGCCGCCAGTGACAAACACTTCCGTCCGCCCACAACAGATATCAACAGATGGCCACCAATCACTTACTCCCGACGCACTCTGTACCATCTAAAGCGTGGGAACGGTTATCCTGATGGCAGTGTTATTGCGCTACTCAAGTCACTGAACATTTTCCACGCGCGGAGCCGTAGACAAGGCCGTCAGGCACATAAGCCCATTAGAACCGTAACCTCCACTAGGAAACCGGAGAAACCCACCCCTGACAGACCATACCACCACACTGAAGTTCCACGGATATGGTATGATCTCCCGTCTCTACTGCTATCCAACGTCACTTCCCTAGCTAACAAGTTCGACGAACTGGCAACTACAGTCAGGTCAACCGCCGCGAGCGTCGTTGCCATATGTGAGGCTTGGCAAATTGTGCCTGAAACGTGTCATATTGAGGGATATCAACTCTTTCATCACCTTCGTTCACAAAGACGCGGAGGGGGCGTTGCCCTCTTCTGTCAAGATGACCTACGCCCGTCACGCCTGGATGTTCAAGTCCCAGCAGATGTGGAAGCATTATGGGTACGTGTCGTGTTACGGGCCCACCCACGCAACACCGCCTTCATTATAATCTGTGTGGCATACCATCCGCCTCGATCACCCACCAGAGACACTCTTATCAATCATCTCATCACCACCTCAGACCACCTCAGAGTTAGGTACCCATGTGCCAAGTTAGTATTATGTGGGGATTTAAATGAAATTGACACCACTGATATCCAGGACCAGCTATCACTATCACAAGTTGTGACCTTCCCCACACACGGTCAAAATACCCTTGACCTTATCTTAACTGACTTAGCGGACCAGTACCAACCACCTCAACCAATGCCTCCTATCGGGTGTAGCACACACTTATCAGTGCTCTGGTCCCCAGCTGCCACTCCCACTCAAGTACAGAGACCCTACATCAAGACCTACAGGCCGATTACTGACTCTGCAGTGCGCCTCTTCGGGCAGTGGATAGTTCACCATCCCTGGACTGAAGTACTTAGCGTGGATGACGTGGAAACCAAATGGATAAATTATACCAACACCACCACGCAAGCTCACCACCACTTCTTCCCCGAGAAGTCCGTCAGATCTCACCCAGCTGACTTGCCCTGGATCACACCTCGGATCAAAAGACTTATGCAACAGAGAGACAGAGCCTTTCATCTCAATGACCACATCCGCTACAGGTCACTTCGCAACCGAGTCATCCGCGAAATACGCACTGCAAAGAAGTCCCACTACCCAACCAAATTACAACACCTGAAGCAGACCAACATCAGTCAATGGTATGGTAAGCTTAAAGAACTCTGTGGACTAAACAATAAGACACACCCCCTCCCCTTCCTTAGCCATCTCACTAGTGTTGACGCAGCTGAGCAAACAAATAACCATTTCGCTACTATATGCCAGACGCTCCCACGGCTTGACACAACCACTCTCCCTGCTTACCTACCAGCCCCCCTTCCCACTGACTTAGTAGAAGAATTTGACGTAGCAAAACGCCTGGACAAACTAAAATTAAAACGCTCTACCACCCCCATTGACTTACCAATGAAACTCTTCAAGGAGTTCTCCCCGGAGCTTGCTAAACCCCTCTGCTCCATCATCAATGCTTCTCTCAGTCAAGCCAGATGCCCAGCTGACTGGAAAACCTCTTATGTATCACCAGTGCCCAAGTCAACCAGCCCACAATCCTTAAATCAGCTACGACCTATTGCAATCACCCCAATACCCAGCCTAATCTGTGAAAGTTTTGTGTTCGACTGGGCTTATGCTGATATTGCAGGAGTCGTAGACCCTCAGCAATTTGGCAACATGAAAACTTCCTCCACCACTCACTGTCTTGTCAGCTTTCTCGATTACATATACCGCCATCTCGAGAAACGAAAAACGTCTGTAGCTGTCGCCTTCATTGATTTCACTAAAGCGTTCGACCTAGTCGACCACAATATAATCATCAACAAAGCTATTGACCTCGGGCTTCGAAGAAGCCTCATACCATGGCTTACAGACTTCCTCAGTGACCGACGCCAAGCTGTACGCTTCCGAGGGGCTGTCTCCACCTCTCAGTCACTCACCTGTGGCGTCCCCCAAGGCACCAAGATGGGACCACTCTGCTTCCTTATGCTCATCAATGATGCCCTAAGAGAAACCCCTGCTCGCTGGAAATATGTCGACGACTCCACCATTGGGATCAGCGTCAACAATTCTGCTCCCAACTATACCGCCCTTCAGGATTTATTGAACAGTCTCCAAAACTGGGCCACCAACAACCATGTCACCATCAACCATACCAAGACCATGGTTATGCACATCAACCTCTCCTCCGACATTGTCCCACCTCCTTCCATTACTCTAGGTCCGAACACACTCCAGGTTGTAGATTCCACGAAGCTCCTCGGCGTCACCATAGACAACAAACTAAATTGGAAACCACACGTCAATGAAGTTGTCAAATCCTCCAGTTTCCGTCTCCACCTCCTCCGCCGACTCAAGTCCCTCGGAGTTCCTGCACACGAGCTCCTCAGTGTTTACACAACATTCATACTTCCCAAGCTCACCTATGCCTCCCCCACCTGGTCTTCCTCCCTAAATGCCACACAACGTAAACACCTAGAAAAAGTGCAAAAGAGGGCATGCAAGATTATTCTCTCCCCCTCCTACTCCACATATCAAGAAGCGCTCAACACACTGACCCTTTCGACTCTCACTGACCATCACCACGACCTCATCTGCAAATTTGGTAAGAAGCTTCTACACCATCCCCGACACCGGCTCCTACTACCACCTGAGATCCCTTGTCCGAGAATTGCTGTGCGACACCACAACCGCATCCAGCCCATACGTGCACGAACTGATCGCTATAAGAACAGCCCAGTCCCAACCATTGTAAAAATTATCAATAACTTGTAATACTGTAACACTGTCACTATGTTGAAATGAACTGTAGTTTGAGCTTTTCCCCATCTAAGTTATTATATGTCTTATTTGTGTCACTTATGTTACTTGTATATTATTTGTAATTCGTAACCCATTCCCCAAATATGTAACTGTATATTTTCAGCCTTCTGGCTGCCAAGCTCTTTCAATAAACCGTTAATTATTATTATTATTATTATTATTACAACAAAAGGCAGGTCTCAGAAGTCTTGAGTATGAACCATAAGTCAGCTCAGGTGAAGGAGGGAGACACAAGGGTGTTTAGCAGTAAAATGTTTATGAGGAAATAAAGAGGTAATTAACTATGAAATACTACCTGAGGGAGAGTGGGTTGACAGCCTCAGGTGTGTGTGTGTGACTAATGACAAGAATACAAAATAAAGAAGAAAAGGCCAAAAACAAAATTGGCGAATGAAGAGATAAATGAGAGACAGAAAAGGGAATGATAAAATTATGATTAGGTTGAGAATAAAGGAAAGATAGAGTGACGGAAATATCTGGATAAAAAAAGTTTAATGTTGAAAGAATGAACAGGTGAAATAGAGAGCTAAATATAGAAGAAAATAATAACAGGTAAATAAATCAGATAGAAAGAGAAATTGAGAAACATAAAAAAGAATAACTAGAGAACTATTAATAAACAAGAAGATAAAAAATCATAATTATGGAAGAATAGATAGAAAGATGGGAGAGAAGGAAAGAGAAAAGGTAAGGGAGTGGGAGAACTGGCGAGGGAAAGAGAGAGGAGAGAGAGAGAGAGAGAGAGAGAGAGAGAGAGAGAGAGAGAGAGAGAGAGAGAGAGATTCACGAGCGGACTACACATTAAAGAAAATATGGCGAGAATAAAGAAACGTGAAGAGAGCCATTAAATGGATAATGACCAAAGGAAGAGAACATGAACATAGTGCCAAAGGTGAGAGAGAGAGAGAGAGAGAGAGAGAGAGAGAGAGAGAGAGAGAGAGAGAGAGAGAGAGAGAACATTTTAGTGAAAATAGCGAAAAATGAAGGACAAAGGAAAGAAGAATAAGAGGAGGAAGAGGAATATGAAGAGGGAAATGAAGAGGCAGAAAATGAGTACAAGTACTAAAAAGGAAGAAAACAAAGAAGGGAAATTAAAAAAAGAGAAGAAAGGAGAAAACATAGGAAAAGAACTATAAAGGTAGAAGAGGAAACGGAAGAAGGGTAAGATAAGAAGCAATGAAGATGAAGAAGAGGAAGGGAAACACAAATAAAACAGGCCGAATTTAAAGATGTGAAAGAACAGAACGAGGCATGAAGAAAATGAGGAGGAGGAGGAAGAAGAAGGAAGATGATGTTGAGAGAGACGCACAGAGATATAAACTCAGGTAAAGATACACCCAAGATCTGTACACCATTACCTTTAAACTACAAGGGGGAAAATATGTATAGAAGACATCTTATCTAACCTAACCTCCAGAGGAAGTGTTAAGGTATTTAATTACCAAGTGAAATAAGCTGGAAGGGCTAACTTCGGGTGGTCCACAATAGGCCTCTCAAGTACTGTACTACGGCACAACACAGACCAAACGGCCACAAGTCTTGGCTACAAATGTCATAAAGAAAGTGGCAATTTTTAAACCATTGTAAGGTGATGGCACACTTAGCTATTTGATTCTGATTAATGCCAGGCTATTTTATTCAGCTGAGAGAAACCCCTGCCTTACAAATGTTTAGGGCCTATCTCGATTAAACTCGTCTGATATCTTGATGTGATCTTGGAAAATGGCTGTTAAATAACCGTTTTCACGTGGACCAGAATACTTACGTTGATGCCAGCTATAACGAAACCAGTTCCATAGTTGACACTGTAACATTTAACACTGATAATGTTTATGAAAACTCCACGAGAAACCTGCCGCCCATAAAGTTGTTAAATTTCATGTATAAGATGAAGAGGGTCAGTGGCCACTTATGATGACCTGTACACAAAGGACAACAAGGCCACTCAGGCATGCTTTATAAACAAATTGATTAAAACTAGTCAATCTTGTTACACTTTCCTGCCATCTGTCTGTTTGTTTGTATAACACCCTTTCTTTACCTGCCCTCCACTTTCTCTTTGTGTTACCCGTACCCTTGATTATCTCTCTCCCTCTCCCACACTTTTTAGCCCGGGAGGAGAGAAGAGTGAAGACAGAACACTAATAATATTATGGATGAAAGTTTTCCTGACCTCTTGTGCCTCGACCCAACTTTATCTATCTTAATCTATCTTAACCTAATATGATTTCTTAACCTATCTTAAGTTGATATATCTTAACCTAAACTTTCTGAATTTAACTTGTCTCAATCTAACACATCTTGACCTATTTAAATTACCCTTTCCAACGCTAACCTAACCTAATTCCATCTCTCACACTAAATTCAAGCTAACCTAAGATTACCTGATTAAGCCTACTTTAACCCAATTTAAACAGAGCAAACCTGCCTTTACCTATCTTAACCTAACCTACCCATTCTTAACTTTATCTAGCCTAACTTAACCTAATCAAATCCAATCTAACCAGCCCTAATTTCACCTAACCTAACCGAGTCTACTCCTAACCCAAAAAGCTAACCTAACTTACACATAATTTAACCTTCCCTTCCCAAACTTAAACTAACTTACCCCTAACTTAACCTACCTAAACTAACTTAACCTAAATTACCCCTAACTTAGCCAAACAAAAACAAAATTCAGGACGAGAACTCTGCTCCATTTGCCAGTCTGTATCTCATAAAAATATCAATTTAGCTGAAGTTTATATTAAGATGAGTGATGGATTGCGACCTTAAATCGCGAGGGAAAGATTTTACCAAGTTTCGTTGATCGGTTTATATCTTTTTCCCTTAACTGTGTCACGGGAGTGCTTGTGGCTTATAGCAAAGTCTCGGTGTCATTTCGACGCCTTTGTGGAGGAAATGAGATATTTAGATGTATGTTGTTAGTGCAAGGGCAAAAGAAAATGTAAAGGCTCTTTGTGAAAGTGAGAGGTGGTGAGGTAAATACAGGTGGGCCCAACCACTGACAGTCCTCACTCTGTTGCTGTGTTATGCTTCAGGGTAATGACACACACACACACACACACACACACACATATATGTATTTAGCAGAGCTACTTTAAGATCTCCTCCGTCCTAATGTAACACTCATAGCTACAGTGATTAAGTTACGGTGATTATCCCTTTTTGAAAGTGTACATAGAAACCCTTTTATAATTAACGAAAGAAAGGAACATATTGGATTTCACAACTGAAAATCCAATAAACTTTGATCTATATTTAATACGTCTAGAATATAAGGTAACATGCTTCACAAGTGACTGTTACAAGTGGTGACAACCCAGAAAGGTTGTTACATATGAGAGTTTCACACATATTTGTTATACAACGGTAACAGTCACCTTACATTTACTCAGTTGGTAGGGTAGAGATATTATGTGTTCCCCAATCCTGTATTATACTGTTACAGTAAGAAGCTTTTGTCACAATCACACACACTCACTTAGATTTTCTCATCTATGAGATTTCGTGTTAACATAAATAACGAAACAATATGAACGAAGAAAAACACTGATACACATTAAAGAGAAGAAAAAACACAACTGAATAATAACATGAATAAATTAGCAATAGTTCTTCCGTGAGAAGCTGAGTTTAAGTCTTAGTGGTCGTGGTATAGGTGGTCGTGAAAATGTGTTAATAGTCGTTTGTGGAGGTGGACGTGAGAGTGTGTGTGATTGCTATGCTAGTTAGTAGAAGTGGTCGTCCGCGTGATATGGCCTTACAAAATGGCTGCTCCTAAGGAAGTCTTTATGTGAGCAGCGGCTGAGAATAAGGTCCTGAGTAAAGCGGACTTTGGCGGACACAGTCGGCCTAAATAATGTATAAGCACGTACAAGGTGTATAGCTGGTGTATGAGGACCACGTACAGGGTGTATAGCTGGTGTATGAGGACCACGTACAGTGTGTATAGCTGGTGTATGAGGACCACGTACAGGGTGTATAGCTGGTGTATGAGGACCACGTACAGGGTGTATAGCTGGTGTATGAGGACCACGTACAGGGTGTATAGCTGGTGTATGAGGACCACGTACAGGGTGTATAGCTGGTGTATGAGGACCACGTACAGGGTGTATAGCTGGTGTATGAGGATCACGTACAGGGTGTATAGCTGGTGTATGAGGACCACGTACAGGGTGTATAGCTGGTGTATGAGGACCACGTACAGGGTGTATAGCTGGGTGAGAGGAGAGGAAGGAAGGAAGGAGAGAGGAGAAAGAGCCGAGGATTCTAATCGAGGAAGATTCAAAAAGAGAAGAGGAGGGGCGGAGGTGGGGGATAGGAGAAAGAGTCGTGGGTGGAGGGTGAGCGGTAGAGAAGTGGTAATGGGTGGAGGACGGGCCTGAGGAGAAGTGAGTAGAGAGTGGGAAGGAAGAGGAAGTGGGTGGAGATCAGGAGAGGAGGAAGGGGAGTAGATCGGACGGATATCAAGTGTCGAACCGTGTGTGTGTGTGTGTGTGTGTGTGTCGGGGCAGATACAGAAGGAACACGGGATCCATCAGAGTGCCTGAGAGTTTCACGAACATCTTACCACAAGGCCGACCATAATACCATCCAAGTCTCGACCTTTCTCTCGACCACACAGCCAGCGCAGGGAGGAGGAGGTCACTTTTTAGTTTAACAACTATATTGACAATGCTTGGAGTAAAGTTTGCCGAGTCTGAGAAATTCAGTCAGGTCTTGACACTGAGGGTGGTATCACTACTCATTGCCACGCAGGGCAGAGGTTCATACACAAAGAATACATCATATTCATTAGCAGTATATATAAGTCAGATTCAAGTAGGGTGATGTCACTGTTCACTGCCATGCAGGACAGTGGTTCATATACATTGGACGTCATATTCTAATTGAAGACTAATCAGTGTGGGCTAGCAAATTTGGGATAAACAGCAAGAATGTCCTCAAGCACCCCTGATGCAATGTAGTAATTACAAAGTTCATGATACAATAAGTCAGGTGGCCTGAAAGATGAGGAGGAGGAGTAGGAGTAGAGAGCAGTAATAGGAAGAGGAGAATGAGGAGGAACATTAAAAGGTGGTGAAAACTTTTGAGTATGCAGGAGGAGGAGGAGGAGGAGGAGGAGGAGGAGGAGGAGGAGGAGGAGGAGGAGAAGGAGGAGGAGGAGGAGGAGGCGGAGGAAGAAGAAGAAGAAGAAGAGGGGGTGATTGTGTACGCAACGTATTGACCCAAAGAAAGCGCCTGACAGGGTGAATACGTGGGGGTTAAAGCGCGTATTGAAGATGTATGGAGGGAGGAAAATGTCGTTGAACACGGTGAAAGAACTGGTGGAAAGGTGAAGGTCGGACCCTCTGAAAGGAGACTTCCACAATTAGTTGACGCAAGAGGAAAATCTCCCATTAATTATTTCTATTGTGAAAGCAAAATATAATCCCGCAAGCAAAATTTTTCTCAGAAGCAAAATCGATCAATAAGAAGGAAAATTTTCTCCAGGAAAAATTTATTTCCCAGAAGGTAATTTTTCCTCCTAAACATTCGTAATTTATTTCTCAACAAGAGGTTGTTCCGACAAGTAAATCTTATCCTCAAAATAAAACTTCTTCCAAACAATATATACGTTTCATCCATGTAAGAAGAACAAATCCCAAATATAGAATAAAACCTGTCAGAATTAATCTGAAGTTATCCCTAAAAAATATTCCCCAAACAAAAGTAAACCCTAAAAAGAACTAATCCTTTAAATCTCACTCCGAAAACAAAATTTACACCTTAAAACATAAATCTCATTCCCAAAAAACAAAATCTTATTCCTAAAATAAAAAATATCCCCCCAAAACACAAAGAATTATGCCTAAAATATGATGTATCCTTCAGAAGTAAAATTTATCCTAAAAAAAATTAACTTATCCCTAAAACAAAACGTATCTCAAAAATAACTTTACCTAAAATAAATTCCCCAAAATTCTAAATCGGTCACAAGAGAGAGTAGGTCCAGAGGTAGACTGAGCCCTCAAAACCCATAGATTTTCATCGCATAATTGGTTATGGTTCGTAAGGAAGGAGGTCCTGTGTTGATCTGAGGTATCAAGTGTTAATCAAGGTTAAAGCTGAAAGAATGTTCGTCGAACCATCAGATAGAGGAGGTTGAGTACGAGGAGGAAATTGAGGTTGAATGAGAGTATGAGGAGGTTGAATGAGAGTATGAGGAGGTTGAATGAGAGTTTGAAGTAGTGATGGAGGGTTGAGTATAATGAGGTACCGGAGGTTGAATGAGAGTATGAGGTAGCAGTGGAGGTTGAATGAGACCTTAGGAGGTAAGATTGCACGAGAGATATATGGGAGTAAGAGAGACGATACAGTGAACGAGGGATGTGCCAAAGTGTTACAGATGGAGGTCGTGAAGTAATTTATGATCAATTTGTAACTTAACTTGAAACATAAGTCAAGTAACTGTTGATGTTATAATGTGTGACTGCGCTTTAAGGACCAAGATCTTTAAGCGAGGATTATAGGTTAGTATATATTATATATAGATAGATTTCGTTATCTAACTGCACTCAATATGTTATGAAAGGAATATATAAATAAAGGGGACAAGAATTAATGTAAAAATTGTACATGAATAAATTTGTTTAGTACACCAAGGGAAAGTATATGGTCGAGTTATTCTTGAAAAAAAATTGTAACAAAACGAGAGACTGTATAGTGTATACAGTATGTAGGGAAGAGTACTATAGTGTAGGTTAAAGAAATGGGAGGTGTATGGATCAAGTGTTTGGATGAAAGAACATGGGTGAAAAGTTTCTGGTGGAGGAAAGAATTAATTTGAAGCATTTATAGACTTACAAAAAGGTATAACATAGAATAGACAGACAAACGATGTGTATAAAGTGTTGAAGATAGATGAAGTAAATGGAAGTAGTGTGAGATTCTGTCGGGAAGAGAAGACCAGGTATATATCCAGAGAAAAGAAGACAGCGTCAAATGTTTAAGGTTACACACACGCACGCCCGACCACACACACTCACACACTCGCACGCACGCGAACGCACGCACGCGCACGCACGCACTCCACATATCAAGAAGCGCTCAACACACTGACCCTTCCGACTCTCACTGACCATCACCACGACCTCATCTGCAAATTTGGTAAGAAACTTTTACACCATCCTCGACACCGGCTCCTACTACCACCTGAGATCCCTAGTCCGAGAATTGCTGTTCGACACCACAACCGCATCCAGCCCATACGTGCACGAACTGATCGCTATAAGAACAGCCCAGTCCCAACCATTGTAAAAATTATCAATAACTTGTAATAAATCAGTGTATTCACTCCCAGTAAACACTACTCCTTGCACTGTCACTATGTTGAAATGAACTGTAGTTTGAGCTTTTCCCCATCTAGTTATTATATGTCTTATTTGTGTCACTTATGTTACTTGTATATTATTTGTAATTCGAAACCCATTCCCCAAATATGTAACTGTATATTTTCAGCCTTCTGGCTGCCAAGCTCTTTCAATAAACCGTTAATTATTATTATTATTATTACACACAATACCAACCATTATAAAAAAATTATCAACTACTCATAATCAACCAGTGTATTCATTCCCAGCCAATCCTACCTTTTTGCACTGTCACTATGTTGAAATGCCCTGTAGTATGACCTTCTCCCCACCTAGTTATTATATATCATATTTGTATCACTTATGTTACTTGTGTATTATTTGTCAATCAAGTGACCCATTCCCCAATTATGTAACTGCATATTTTCAGCCTTCAGGCTGCCGTGCTCTTTCAATAAACCTTAATTATTATTATTATTATTATTATTATTATTATTATTATTATTATTATTATTATTATTATTACATACGTGGATCGGCTAAACAGCTCTACTGTCTGGGGTTGTGACAGAATACCAGAAACATACACAATTTTGTATTTTTAAATATACCGAAGTCTCCTCCGACCTTAATATAGGCCTACTTACCCAGGTGTCCTCAAACTGTCTCTATCACGCTTATAGGACTGTTCCCCAGTCCAAGTGTGCACACATGTACACTTGCACCAACAAGTATCGGTGCAGGGTGAGATCGACGAGTTCCGAAACGATACGTATACACTGTGATATGTTGGGAAGGTTGGTAAGTGTATCCTCATAACTCCCCCCCCCCCCCTCCACTAGGTGTTGCCATATGGCTGACAATCAGGGCTGCCAACATACGGCTGGAACAACTCGCCTTTCCCAATACCTATCGTCACTGGTCGCAAATTGTTCACACTACAGTATGCACCGATACTTTTTGTTGCGAGTGGACACACACATTGAGTTGGTCTCTCATACACTGTGCAACATCTGGCACTCCTCCACCACCATCACCACAACAACTGGCACTCCTCCACCACCATCACAACTGGCACTCCTCCACCACCATCACCACAACAACTGGCACTCCTCCATCACCATCACCACAGCATCTGGCACTCCTCCACCACCATCACCACAACAAATGGCACTCCTCCACCACCATCACCACAACAACTGGCACTCCTCCACCACCATCACCACAACAACTGGCACTCCTCCACCACCATCACCACAATAACTGGCACTCCTCCACCACCATCACCACAACAACTGGCACTCTTCGAACACCATCACTACAACATCTGGCACTTCAACGGAAATATACTTTCTTTAGTTTATCCTTGTAATGTAGTTCTTATGAAGTTTACAAATATGAAAAGGAAACCTAATTTACCAAGTTTACAGCTGGAAGAGTTACAGGAAGAGGAAGAAAATGAGGAGGAGGAAGGAAATGAGGGGAGGAGGAGGAGGAGGTAAGTCTTGTGTGTACCTGGGAAATGGTACAATTCGTCCAACTGAGGTATGAACAGAGACAATGTTTATAATACGGTTCTAAAGTGTCTGGAGGAGTGATCGTCTTTAAAACAAGAAGATAAAATTTTCAAATTTCAACATTCCATTACGACAGAGCGGCATCACACACACAGCGAAAACCATCAACAATTGATGCAACAACTGCCAGAGATCTTGAAGAGAAAAGTAGAAGTAGCAGAAGAGATGGGTTCCTCAAACTGGTAACAACTCTACCGATAAGAGCAGAGGGCTTCAGTCTCAACAAACAAGAATTTACAGATGTCGTTGCTCTTAGGTACGGTTGGCCAGTAGGAGGCATGCCCGCCCAATGCATGAGTGGCTCATCCTACGACATCAACAATGGTGTACAAGAAAGGAGGTTTCGTTTGCATGAAGCACGATGAAGTAAGGGACCTTACAGCAAATATGTTGAAAGAGATATGCCGCGACGTCACTGTGAAACCGACCCTTCTCCGACTGGACGGCGAGCGTTTTATCCACATGACACAACCAACGAAGCCCGGGTGAACGTCAGTGTGTCAGAGGATTCTGGATCGGAATATTCGATCCTATGACGGCCGCAAGCCACTGAGACCTGTCTCTCGAAGCTGCACACAGGAAAAACGAGAACTAAAAGAACAGAAAGAATGGAGAGAGAATTCAGAACATGGACCAAGGCAATTTCACTTCTCTGATGTTCCCAATATCGGGTAAGATGGGACCTAGCACAAAGTGCTTCTACACCAGACTGGTTGAGGTGTTATGAGAACAGAAGCAGCAACCCAGAAGTTACGCCGTGGCCTGGTTTAGGTGTCGCCTATTTCTTTATCCTAGTTCAGGTCTACTTTGCTGTGTCTCAGGGGGAACAAAATCTTCCGCCCTTAAACCAACAACAGTCGCAGATTGCCGCACAAGTCTGCTGCGGTTTAACTAACTCAGCTAGGGTAGCTATTTTTGGATTAGGATTTTTCGGTAATAAAATGGTGAAGGTATGGCAAAGAGGGGAGGTTGGAGGTCATATTTTTGCAGCAAAAAGTAGTATTTGAAGATCAACACGAACCGTACTCCATTTTTAATTCAACAAAAAACAAGATTACCATAACGCTCTCTGATGGAAACTGTTCAGTAAAGAGAAGTGTTACAGGAGGACTCACTGTTACTGTGTAGGTGAGTCATATCTCAGATTAATGACAACAACACGCAACATTGCGAGTTATTGCCTCCTGACCAGCCGTATAATTATTAGACCATGTTTTAGAAAAGTATGTAAAATATTCCCGAAGGGTTGTGTAAAAGAAAAAAAATATTACAAAGGAGAAATTGCAACAAGGAATAAATACTATGACTTTATAACAGAGGGTAATACAGCATACATGACTCAATATAGCAATAGGTCTCACCACAATTCATGGTTCAGTGGTTCTCGATCGGAGATACAGTATATTATGTGTTCAAACAATTAATTTTAATTCTTCGAAGAGCACCTGATAATACAGCCGTTGATCAGTGGGATTCGATGAAATTCGAGGAAATTCTGTTGTATATCCCATTCAACTCTTCTCTATGAAATATAATTAGTGTGATATAACTATTGTAGCAAGTCAATCAAGCTGCTGATTGGTTGATACATCGTAATCCGTCTTTTCACTACTATTTTCTTACCTTATTGATTGCCAATGTTATATTCGTTCAACTCACTTCAATGCAATAACGGAAGTTCTTCAGTTACCAGTGTTTCGTGTTTTCTTGACATTCTTTCCACTTCCCTTCACAGATCATCTACCCGTAAGTCACCTATACTAATGCTGTTGGTTGCCTGGGGGGAGTGTAATCACGGAGTTCATCTATCTGTATGTAGACTTCACCAAGACTACCAATAGCTTCTGGGACGTGTAACTCCTCGCTCACAGACAATACTTCTCTTAGCCCAGTGGTTCTCAACCTTTTTCACTCCATTCCCCCTTGAGGAATTTTCAACATCCTCGTGGCCTCCTTCATTATCTCCCAGAACAGACAAACAGACAGGTGATAAAGACTAAAGAATGATAAAGAAGGACAGATAAATAGGACAAAAGTTAGAATGGCAAACACACACACACATTCAAATACATAATACGCCCATGCACTCACACATAAAGCACACATACAGTCATACACAAACATGCACACAGGTAAACATTCACACTCAAGCTAGCAAGCTGAAGTGTACTTCCTGTAAGCAAGAACACGCCTCCTTTGACAAGCACTGCCCAACTTGGAAGAATGAGAAGAATAGTGGCACCAATAAATAAGAAAATAATTAATAAAGGATGTGTACAAATATTTCACCCACGTAAAGCAGCGACCACATGAATTATGAAACAAAATACGTAACACCAATTACGGAGTATATTATGCTTGAGTCAGGCCAGACAGATCATTCGGTCCTATCACCACTTGCAAACGGATGACACACGGACACGTACTGAACAAGTCAGTTCAGCAGCTCGGTCCAGCGCCTGTCACAGACAAGGACTGGACCTGTGAAACCTTAAATAATCCCCAAAAAAGAAATAGCACCAGAGTATGTAAATATTAAAATTGGATTGTCGTTATGATTAAACAAAATGACAAAAAAAAGAATGAAAATTCTCTTCTGCCAAGTCAAAATAAGTAATACAAGTTTTGTTTAATTCAGATTCCCAACATTATTTGGAAACGTACAGTTTATAACAGCTCGCCGTGGCTCCCCAAAATTCTTGCCGTGGCTCCCTTGGGGGCCATGGCCCCCAGGTTGAGAACCACTGTCTTAGCCAGACTCCAGTAATAATGGTATCGAGTAGGTCAGTAATGTATAACGTATGATAAGTAATATTACGTAACAAACTAATAGAGATAAATAAGGAATAAATAGCAAAATAAAGTAATAAGGACAATAAAGGTATAAGGGGCCATAAGTAATAAAGAACAATATAAAATAATAAGAGATAACATAAATTAATAAAAATAATAAGAAAATAATGTAAGGTGTCAACATGACAAGAAAAATGGTTTCATGATATACTGGCCTAAGAGAGCGAGACGAGACGGCAACATCACCACGAAGGAAGAAGTGAAGAGAAGGCAATATCTCACAGTGAGAGACAGAGTGAGAGACACACACACGACCTAACGTGAAAGATAAAAAGACTGGAGACCATCTGTGGAAATTAGATGAGCGAAGACCAGCTGAGGAACACGACAGATGGGAAACACGGCAGATGGGGATCACGACAGATGGGGATCACGACAGATGGGGAGCACGGCACATGGAGAACACGGCAGATGGGGAACACGACAGATGGGGAACACGGCAGATGGGGATCACGACAGATAGGGAGCACGGCAGATGGGGATCACGGCAGATGGGGTAAAATGCACATGGGGAACACGGCAGATGGGGAAAACTGCACATGGGAAACACGGCAGATGGGGAACACGGCAGATGGGGAAAAATGCACATGGGAAACACGACAGATGGGGAACACGACAGATGGGGATCACGGCAGATGGGGAACACGGCAGATGGGGATCACGACAGATGGGGAACACGGCAGATGGGGATCACGGCAGATGGGGAACACGGCAGATGGGGAACACGGCAGATGGGGAACACGGCAGATGGGGATCACGGCAGATGGGGATCACGACAGATGGGGATCACGGCAGATGGGGAACACGGCAGATGGGGAAAAATGCACATGGGAAACACGGCAGATGGGGAACACGGCAGATGGGGAACACGGCAGATGGGGAACATGACAGATGGGGTAAAATGCACATGGGGAACACGGCAGATGGGGAACACGGCAGATGAGGAACACGGCAGATGAGGAACACGGCAGATGGGGAACATGACAGATGGGGTAAAATGCACATGGGGAACACGACAGATGGGGAACACGACAGATGGGGATCACGACAGATAGGGAGCACGGCAGATGGGGATCACGGCAGATGGAGAACACGGCAGATGGGGAAAAATGCACATGGGAAACACGACAGATGGGGAACACGGCAGATGGGGAACACGGCAGATGGGGAACATGACAGATGGGGTAAAATGCACATGGGGAACACGGCAGATGGGGAACACGGCAGATGGGGAACACGGCAGATGGGGAACACGGCAGATGGGGAACACTGCAGATGGGGAACACGACAGATGGGGAACACGACAGATGTCGGTCGCGGTATAAAAGAATTAAGTTATCTTACTCAAGTGCCTTTGTTATTGAACTCAAAGGGTTAAGATCATTGCACTCAAAAGATTAATTCATCATACACAGAAGAAGCTGGCTAAGGTGAAAGACTGTCCTTCATCCTAAACTCCCTTGAAAAATGAATAATGCACTAACTCGATCACTAACTTTATAAGTCTTAAGTAACAGCAGCAGTTGAGAATATTTTGGAGACAAAGTTTTATTAACACCGTCTCTTGGGGGAACTCTCTGAAGTATCTGGTGGACGACCACTTAAGCGATGTTTTACCACCGGGAGAGGATGTGCCTGTAATACCTGTGGCCCTGCATCATTCATCCTCTGTGACTGGGTGAATTTCTCATAATTTTTTCATGTTAGTTTGAATATTTCTTTTTCATACAATGTTCACACTGAAAAGGATTTACGAGAGATATTACATGTTGATTTTTTTTTTTTTTTGCAGGAACATATCTCCCTTCTAAAAGATTAGTGATTTCACGGATTTCCTATTTAAAAACGCAATCATTTCGTAAATACAAGGCGTCTTTCATTAATTTATCAGTTCATATGTCTATTCATATCTTTTGATAAATTGCTACTTAATTAATTTTCATTACGAGATATTTCATGTATTTCTTCATTACATTAATTCATCTATTTGTGTTATGCAATTAATCATAAAATTTTTTGTTCATTACGTATTATCCCAGGTCTTCAAACTCCTGTACACAACCGTCCCGGGCGGCCACCAAGACTAATAAATGTGAGAGGCTTATTAATAAGACTGTACCCAGGAGGATGAACCTGCAGACTACTGTACATAGCTGCAGTGCGCTCTCTCTCTATCTCTCTCTCTCTCTCTCTCTCTCTCTGGTGAAAAAAGTACTGACAACATCACATGGACACCAAGGCCTTAACTTAACATCCTTTCATTTCAGAAGAACCTTTAATTCCCATGGCCTTACAGACTCAATAAAATAAAAACATAAATAATAGTCTTTATGATATTTCAGCTTTGATACTACGACCAATACCTTAACATCCCCCAGAAATGGAACTAGAAAACTAAAAACCGATTCCTTTAGGCTCCAGAATTTAATGTGAAAAAAATTGATAAAAATAAATACAATAAAGGCATGAATAATGACTGAGGTTACTCTGAGCGTCAAATGATATGAGGTTCGTAACAGTTTTGGTCCCGCAGTGTAAGAATCATCGGCTCCGAACTCGTATCATTCTTTGACGATTATTTTGTATTTGAAGTCATAACAGTTTTGGTCGACTGTAATCTGTTCTCTCGGTGACTAGTGTATAATTAATAATTTTTCTATGAGAATTTCCGTAGATAGAAGATAATGACATGATAGAAGTACTACAGGTCCCTCTGAATACTTCCTCTTGTTTTTCTTTGTACTTCTTGATCTGTTTTCTCAGTTTATCCCTATCTTTCCCTCTCTCTCCCTCTTTGTATTTTCTCCCGCCCTCCTTCCCTCCCTCCCTCCCTCCCTCTCTCTTTCCCTTCTATTAAGTCACAGTTGTACGCTTCACCATCCCCCTCCCCCCCACACACACACGACCACAATGTGTAAATAATGATGTATTCACGAAGGCCGTCATGGCGGTACACGACTCGGGTTAACATACTTCAACAAAGGTAATGATGAATACTTCTCGATGAAGATTATTCATTTTTATCTCTGAAATTCTAAGAGTTATACCTGACTATGCAAAATACTGGGGCTGGTATTGTTGCCTTCGTGTGTAGTGCTGTTGTGTAGAGCTGTTGTGTAGAGCTGATGGGTAGTGCTGTTGTGTAGTGCTGTTGTGTGGAGCTGTTGTGTGGAGCTGTTGTGTAGAGCTGTTGTGTAGAGCTGTTGTGTAGAGCTATTGTGTAGAGCTGTTGTGTAGAGCTGTTGTGTAGAGCTGTTGTGTGGAGCTGTTGTGTAGAGCTGTTGTGTAGAGCTGTTGTGTAGAGCTGTTGTGTGGAGCTGTTGTGTCTCAAAACTAAAACTATCTGACGGTGTATTACGTTTATTGTATATATGTATATCTTGTTATTAAACGAGGTACTGTGATTGATGTATGAAGCTTTGGTCCGGGTCAATAACTAGCCAATATTTTCGGTAATTAAAATGCAAATCCAAAACATGAAATCATATATAGTTTTTTATTGCAACTCAATAGTTGGCTATAAATATATATTTTCTGTACAAGACAATATTTTATAAAAGAGTTCCGCTATTTTTCCTGAAAAATTAATATCTATTTATTTATTAATCCCACAAATTGTTCGCACATTCACAGCTCCCAGGAGTTAAACCAGAGTTTTGGTGGCGGGAGGAGAGGAAGCCTGCAGAGTGATGGGCAGTCCGAGATTAATACTTTCTACATGACTTGCATCACGTGCTCCACTGACTGATATATGATGTGAAGTTAATCTTAACGCAAACAATTAAAGGTTTTTTCATCATATAAGAATGAGAAACACTTATTTATGTTTTCATTATTGACATTAAATCTACCTGAATAGGTATAAACAGGAAGACCAGTGGTGTAACAGCTCAGGTGAAATGTTAACAGAATCATGAAGTAAACTTGTAAACAGCACAACATAGCAGCAGTAGTCCTCGAGTCTCTCTGGCGCCGTCCTCACCCCGACCAGCCCCTAACTTCACGCCCGTATTTAATATCACAAAAAACCGTACTACTGGAACCGTTCTGAAGACATTAAGACTCGGGATAATTAATAGACAGTTAGTTGCCTCTATCGTGAAATAGTGAATTAAAAAACAAGCAAGGAAGAAAAGGAGGCGGGGTGAGAGAGAGAAAATGCCTTGTACACCACACACATATCTTCTTGCTCCTGCGACAACTGTCTTGGATCCATTTCACACACATTCTGCCGAGTAGTAACCGTCTTCAACGTACTAATCTCCTAACAGTGGCTTGTTGAGGCTTTTAAGGAAAAGAAGAGAGCTGAGTGGCTTCCCACTAAGACGCATACTTTTTTAATGACGTAATTTTCAGCCCTGCTGTCACCCTTTCCACCGTTACCTGCCCCCTTACCCCATCCTGAGAGTCTTAGTGGCAACATTGTCGTATTAACGCAGCATTAACCCAGCATACAACACATTTCTTGACTGTGTGTGTGTGTTAGCAGTCTCGTCTTATAAGCCATTCCTCTCACGCTAATTTTATAACTAAAAATCCTGTGTAATATATGAGAGACTGACACTTGCAGTTCGTTCAATGGTCTCTCATCAGACAGTTTGTGATATATATGAATAAGTTTAAACCACAGTAAATAACGGCTGGTCACGCCCCTCGATATGTTCTCTACATCACTACTAACATCAGCTGGCTGACCAAGCGAAGAAAGTAATTCTAGTCGGTTTTCATCATGTATCAAAATTGAGTTTGGGAAAATGGAAGAAAAAATAGAAATATGTTCACTACTGGTACACATTTATTTTATGTTAGATGAAATCTCAGATTATATTACAAAACAGTTTCTACTTTTACTATTTCTACACTGTTGTATTACTGCAACTTCTGCTAATATTTCTTCTACTTTTTAATATTACAAAGATAACAACCGACTGCATGATGTCTGACCTGCCTGTAAGCTTAGCGTAAGCCTGAGCCTGAACAAACACAGCAAATGACCTGATACAACATATCTCAGGAAACTGAGGTGTACAGTTCGAAGTCAACAGTTCAACGCGTTTGTGAGGCTCTCCCAAATACGTTGAGCTGTGATATTCCTCACTGGGTGGTTGACCTCAGTGACCAAAAATCAGCTTTTGAATGACTTTACTGTTGATCTTTAACGAACGCACGCACGCACTCACGGACGCACACACAACTTAAAAAAAATATACTGATGTTCAGAAGGTTCGTTTGAAGGAGCGAAAGTTTAAATCTGTTGAGGTTACACTTGAGGAGAATGACTGGTCCTCATATCCATGATGGATCTCCTCCTCACTCGAGTGCTACTCGACCAAGAATTTTTTAAAGGCAAATATAAGTAAGCCTCAGCGGTGTGCGGTATACTGATATTAATAATGTTAGAAGAAACATAACTGTTTTAAGATTATGATAATAGTTATATTACGGTTTTAAGATAATGAAAATAGCTTTGTCACTGGTTTAAGATAATGACAACAGGTAAACTATTTTTAAGATAATTAACAGATAAATCACTGTTTTTGGATGATCATAACAGGTAAACCATATTATAGGATAATAATAACACTTAAATTGCGGTTTTAATTCCAATTACTGTTAAGAGTTTTATTGTCTTAGCTTCTCAAATCATTTTCTGCTAAAGTGCAGGATGACTGAAACGCACACACGCACACGCACACACACACACACTCACACACACACACACACACACACACACACACACACACACACACCCATGCAAAAAAACATTCACAACACACATATTTACAACACATACACCTACACATCCAAAAAACACGTCCACATCCACACATCCACACTCACAGAATTGACCCGTACAATAATTTCTCCGACAACGTACCAACCCACTTACCTGCCTCTGGTAACACCCAACACCCAGGACCTACACCACAACACATGCCCGCCATGTACACCATAACTGTCTTGTGGTTCTACACCTCATTCACCATACTGTACACTGTAAGTTTGTCACAATAAGTAGAAAACTCCTCTGTCGCGCCACACCAAAGTCCAGGCATATCATAATTCAATACGATAATGACACAAAAAAACTAATTAACGAACTCGTGAAAGATCTTGTTGTGATTATATCCACACACTAATATGAATTAAAATTCCTCTCTAGCTGTTCGTGATAATGTTCGCAAGACCTGGACGGCCGCATTGACGTAAGCAATGACGGATCACGAGCATTCCCAAATCCTCCAATTAGAACGACGGAGTATCAACACCTGATATCGCGAACCTGCGGAGGAGATGGCAAGGGATTATCACTCTCTTGTACGTGTGTCTGAATGATCATATTGGTGATACCGAGGAGTTCTACAGCTGGGGCGTGTGTTGCCTGTCACACTCAGATTAACAAATAGCCTGGAATATGATATACTATTTTCTAGTTAACACGAGCTGGTTTTTAGGTGATCTGCTAGGGAGGTTTTTTAGGTAGTTGATTTAAGTGATGGTAGTGGTAGTTGTAGTAGTATCAGTGGTGATGAAGGCTGAGGTGGTGTCAGTGGTAGTGAAGGCTGAGTTGGGTATCAGTGGCAGTGGTGGTGATGTTGGTGATGATTATGGCTGTAATGGTGTCAGTGGTGGTGGTGATGAAGGTGGCTGTAATGGTGTCAGTGGGTGATAAAGATAATGGGAAAAGAGCTGTTAGTGTAGGTGATGAAGGTAGACGCCTATATAAATACAGATTGTAGTTGTGGCAGTGTTGATGGTAATACTTCTTATGACTCCTAAAGATTGCGATGATAAATTATTCGGCTAAGGATGCTGGTAGATATTAATGACGACCAACACTGCAGGATGATATGGTTGTTGATGGCGATACATGTTGGAAATAATAATAATACATTGTGTTGGTTGCCAAGGTGTAGTTGATGGGCAATAGTGGTAGTGGTGGTGGCGGGCAGACCTTGCTGATTGAGTTACAGAAGTTGGAAGACAAACTTTCCCGAATTTAGTTAACAGTTAATACTATAATGGAGGCTGGTTGTTGTTGTTGTTGTTGTTGTTGTGATACTGGAGGCTGATTGTTGTTGTTGTTGTTGTGATACTGGAGGCTGGTTGTTGTTGTTGGTGTTGTTGTTTTGTTGTGATACTGGAGGCTGGTTGTTGTTGTTGGTGTGATACTGGAGGCTGGTTGTTGTTGTTGTTGTTGTGATACTGAAGGCTGGTTGTTGTTGTTGTTGTTGTTTGTTGTGATACTGGAGGCTGGTTGTTGTTGTTGGTAGTGGTGGTGTTAAACTGGAGGCTGGTTGTTGTTGTTGTTGTTGTTGGTAGTGCTAAACTGGAGGCTGGTTGTTGTTGTTGTTGTGATACTGGTTGTTGTTGTTGGTGGTGGTGGTGTTAAACTGGAGGCTGGTTGCTGGTGTTGTTGTGATATTGGAGGCTGGATGTTGTTGCTGTTTCTATTGTTGTTGGTTCTACACCGGAGGTTGGTTGTTGTTGTTGTTGTTGTTATACTGGAGGCTGGTTGTTGTTGTTGTTATACTGGAGGCTGGTTGTTGTTGTTGTTATACTGGAGGCTGGTTGTTGTTGTTATACTGGAGGCTGGTTGTTGTTGTTATAGTGGAGGCTGGTTGTTGTTGTTGTTATACTGGAGGCTGGTTGTTGTTGTTGTTATACTGGAGGCTGGTTGTTGTTGTTGTTATACTGGAGGCTGGTTGTTGTTGTTGTTGTTGTTATACTGGAGGCTGGTTGTTGTTGTTGTTATACTGGAGGCTGGTTGTTGTTGTTGTTGTTGTTGTTATACTGGAGGCTAGTTGTTGTTGTTGTTATACTAGAGGCTGGTTGTTGTTGTTGTTGTTATACTAGAGGCTGGTTGTTGTTGTTGTTGTTATACTGGAGGCTGGTTGTTGTTGTTGTTATACTGGAGGCTGGTTGTTGTTGTTGTTATACTGGAGGCTGGTTGTTGTTGTTGTTATACTGGAGGCTGGTTGTTGTTGTTGTTGTCATACTGGAGGCTGGTTGTTGTTGTTGTTGTTATACTGGAGGCTGGTTGTTGTTGTTGTTATACTGGAGGCTGGTTGTTGTTGTTGTTGTTGTTATACTGGAGGCTGGTTGTTGTTGTTGTTGTTATACTGGAGGCTGGTTGTTGTTGTAGTTATACTGGAGGCTGGTTGTTGTTGTAGTGATACTGGAGGCTGGTTGTTGTTGTTGTTGTAGTTATACTGGAGGCTGGTTGTTGTTGTTGTTATACTGGAGGCTGGTTGTTGTTGTTGTTATACTGGAGGCTGGTTGTTATTGTTGTTATACTGGAGGCTGGTTGTTGTTGTTGTTGTTGTTGTTATACTGGAGGCTGGTTGTTGTTGTTGTTGTTGTTGCTATACTGGAGGCTGGTTGTTGTTGTTGTTATACTGGAGGCTGGTTGTTGTTGTTGTTATACTGGAGGCTGGTTGTTGTTGTTGTTATACTGGAGGCTGGTTGTTGTTGTTGTTATACTGGAGGCTGGTTGTTGTTGTTGTTGTTGTTGTTGTTGTTGTTATACTGGAGGCTGGTTGTTGTTGTTGTTATACTGGAGGCTGGTTGTTGTTGTTGTTGTAGTTATACTGGAGGCTAGTTGTTGTTGTTGTTATACTGGAGGCTGGTTGTTGTTGTTGTTATACTGGAGGCTGGTTGTTGTTGTTATACTGGAGGCTGGTTGTTGTTCTTATACTGGAGGCTGGTTGTTGTTGTTGTTATACTGGAGGCTGGTTGTTGTTATACTGAAGGCTGGTTGTTGTTGTTGTTGTTGTTATACTGGAGGCTAGTTGTTGTTGTTATACTGGAGGCTAGTTGTTGTTGTTGTTATACTGGAGGCTGGTTGTTGTTATACTGAAGGCTGGTTGTTGTTGTTGTTGTTATACTGGAGGCTAGTTGTTGTTGTTGTTATACTGGAGGCTGGTTGTTGTTATACTGAAGGCTGGTTGTTGTTGTTGTTGTTATACTGGAGGCTAGTTGTTGTTGTTATACTGAAGGCTGGTTGTTGTTGTTGTTGTTATACTGGAGGCTGGTTGTTGTTGTTGTTGTTATACTGGAGGCTGGTTGTTGTTGTTGTTATCCTGGAGGCTGGTTGTTGTTGTTGTTATACTGGAGGCTGGTTCTTGTTGTTGTTATACTGGAGGCTGGTTCTTGTTGTTGTTATACTGGAGGCTGGTTGTTCTTGTTGTTGTTATACTGGAGGCTGGTTGTTGTTGTTATACTGGAGGCTGGTTGTTGTTGTTGTTATACTGGAGGCTGGTTCTTGTTGTTGTTATACTGGAGGCTGGTTGTTCTTGTTGTTATACTGGAGGCTGGTTGTTCTTGTTGTTATACTGGAGGCTGGATGTTGTTGTTGTTGTTGTTATACTGGAGGCTGGTTGTTGTTGTTGTTATACTGGAGGCTGGTTGTTGTTGTTGTTATACTGGAGGCTGGTTGTTGTTGTTGTTATACTGGAGGCTGGTTGTTGTTGTTGTTATACTGGAGGCTGGTTGTTGTTGTTGTTGTTGTTATACTGGAGGCTGGTTCTTGTTGTTGTTATACTGGAGGCTGGTTGTTGTTGTTGTTATACTGGAGGCTGGTTGTTGTTGTTGTTATACTGGAGGCTGGTTGTTGTTGTTGTTATACTGGAGGCTGGTTGTTGTTGTTGTTATACTGGAGGCTGGTTGTTGTTGTTGTTATACTGGAGGCTGGTTGTTGTTGTTGTTATACTGGAGGCTGGTTGTTGTTGTTGTTATACTGGAGGCTGGTTGTTGTTGTTGTTATACTGGAGGCTGGTTGTTGTTGTTGTTATACTGGAGGCTGGTTGTTGTTGTTGTTATACTGGAGGCTGGTTGTTGTTGTTGTTATACTGGAGGCTGGTTGTTGTTGTTGTTATACTGGAGGCTGGTTGTTGTTGTTGTTATACTGGAGGCTGGTTGTTGTTGTTGTTATACTGGAGGCTGGTTGTTGTTGTTGTTATACTGGAGGCTGGTTGTTGTTGTTGTTATACTGGAGGCTGGTTGTTGTTGTTGTTGTTGTTATACTGGAGGCTAGTTCTTGTTGTTATACTGGAGGCTGGTTGTTGTTATACTGGAGGCTGGTTGTTGTTGTTGTTATACTGGAGGCTAGTTGTTGTTGTTGTTATACTGGAGGCTGGTTGTTGTTGTTGTTGTTGTTGTTATACTGGAGGCTAGTTGTTGTTGTTGTTATACTGGAGGCTGGTTGTTGTTATACTGGAGGCTGGTTGTTGTTGTTGTTGTTGTTATACTGGAGGCTGGTTGTTGTTGTTGTTATACTGGAGGCTGGTTGTTGTTGTTGTTATACTGGAGGCTGGTTGTTGTTGTTGTTATACTGGAGGCTGGTTGTTGTTGTTGTTATACTGGAGGCTGGTTGTTGTTGTTGTTATACTGGAGGCTGGTTGTTGTTGTTGTTGTTGTTGTTGTTATACTGGAGGCTGGTTGTTGTTGTTGTTGTTATACTGGAGGCTGGTTGTTGTTGTTGTTGTTATACTGGAGGCTGGTTGTTGTTGTTGTTATACTGGAGGCTGGTTGTTGTTGTTGTTATACTGGAGGCTGGTTGTTGTTGTTGTTATACTGGAGGCTGGTTGTTGTTGTTGTTATACTGGAGGCTGGTTGTTGTTGTTGTTATACTGGAGGCTGGTTGTTGTTGTTGTTATACTGGAGGCTGGTTGTTGTTGTTGTTGTTGTTATACTGGAGGCTGGTTGTTGTTGTTGTTATACTGGAGGCTGGTTGTTGTTGTTGTTATACTGGAGGCTGGTTGTTGTTGTTGTTATACTGGAGGCTGGTTGTTGTTGTTGTTATACTGGAGGCTGGTTGTTGTTGTTATACTGGAGGCTGGTTGTTGTTGTTGTTGTTATACTGGAGGCTGGTTGTTGTTGTTGTTATACTGGAGGCTGGTTGTTGTTGTTGTTATACTGGAGGCTGGTTGTTGTTGTTGTTATACTGGAGGCTGGTTGTTGTTGTTGTTATACTGGAGGCTGGTTGTTGTTGTTGTTATACTGGAGGCTGGTTGTTGTTGTTGTTATACTGGAGGCTGGTTGTTGTTGTTGTTGTTATACTGGAGGCTGGTTGTTGTTGTTGTTATACTGGAGGCTGGTTGTTGTTGTTGTTATACTGGAGGCTGGTTGTTGTTGTTGTTATACTGGAGGCTGGTTGTTGTTGTTGTTATACTGGAGGCTGGTTGTTGTTGTTGTTATACTGGAGGCTGGTTGTTGTTGTTGTTATACTGGAGGCTGGTTGTTGTTGTTGTTATACTGGAGGCTGGTTGTTGTTGTTGTTATACTGGAGGCTGGTTGTTGTTGTTGTTATACTGGAGGCTGGTTGTTGTTGTTGTTATACTGGAGGCTGGTTGTTGTTGTTGTTATACTGGAGGCTGGTTGTTGTTGTTGTTATACTGGAGGCTGGTTGTTGTTGTTGTTATACTGGAGGCTGGTTGTTGTTGTTGTTGTTGTTGTTATACTGGAGGCTGGTTGTTGTTGTTATACTGGAGGCTGGTTGTTGTTGTTGTTATACTGGAGGCTGGTTGTTGTTGTTGTTATACTGGAGGCTGGTTGTTGTTGTTATACTGGAGGCTGGTTGTTGTTGTTGTTATACTGGAGGCTGGTTGTTGTTGTTGTTATACTGGAGGCTGGTTGTTGTTGTTGTTATACTGGAGGCTGGTTGTTGTTGTTGTTATACTGGAGGCTGGTTGTTGTTGTTATACTGGAGGCTGGTTGTTGTTGTTGTTGTTATACTGGAGGCTGGTTGTTGTTGTTGTTATACTGGAGGCTAGTTGTTGTTGTTGTTGTTGTTGTTGTTGTTGTTATACTGGAGGCTGGTTGTTGTTGTTGTTATACTGGAGGCTGGTTGTTGTTGTTGTTATACTGGAGGCTGGTTGTTGTTGTTGTTATACTGGAGGCTGGTTGTTGTTGTTGTTATACTGGAGGCTGGTTGTTGTTGTTGTTATACTGGAGGCTGGTTGTTGTTGTTGTTATACTGGAGGCTGGTTGTTGTTGTTGTTATACTGGAGGCTGGTTGTTGTTGTTGTTATACTGGAGGCTGGTTGTTGTTGTTGTTATACTGGAGGCTGGTTGTTGTTGTTGTTATACTGGAGGCTGGTTGTTGTTGTTGTTATACTGGAGGCTGGTTGTTGTTGTTGTTGTTATACTGGAGGCTGGTTGTTGTTGTTGTTATACTGGAGGCTGGTTGTTGTTGTTGTTATACTGGAGGCTGGTTGTTGTTGTTGTTATACTGGAGGCTGGTTGTTGTTGTTGTTATACTGGAGGCTGGTTGTTGTTGTTGTTATACTGGAGGCTGGTTGTTGTTGTTGTTGTTATACTGGAGGCTGGTTGTTGTTGTTGTTGTTATACTGGAGGCTGGTTGTTGTTGTTGTTGTTATACTGGAGGCTGGTTGTTGTTGTTGTTATACTGGAGGCTGGTTGTTGTTGTTGTTATACTGGAGGCTGGTTGTTGTTGTTGTTGTTGTTATACTGGAGGCTGGTTGTTGTTGTTGTTGTTATACTGGAGGCTGGTTGTTGTTGTTGTTATACTGGAGGCTGGTTGTTGTTGTTGTTATACTGGAGGCTGGTTGTTGTTGTTGTTATACTGGAGGCTGGTTGTTGTTGTTGTTATACTGGAGGCTGGTTGTTGTTGTTGTTATACTGGAGGCTGGTTGTTGTTGTTGTTATACTGGAGGCTGGTTGTTGTTGTTGTTATACTGGAGGCTGGTTGTTGTTGTTGTTATACTGGAGGCTGGTTGTTGTTGTTGTTATACTGGAGGCTGGTTGTTGTTGTTGTTGTTGTTGTTGTTATACTGGAGGCTGGTTGTTGTTGTTGTTATACTGGAGGCTGGTTGTTGTTGTTGTTATACTGGAGGCTGGTTGTTGTTGTTGTTATACTGGAGGCTGGTTGTTGTTGTTGTTATACTGGAGGCTGGTTGTTGTTGTTGTTATACTGGAGGCTGGTTGTTGTTGTTGTTATACTGGAGGCTGGTTGTTGTTGTTGTTGTTGTTGTTATACTGGAGGCTGGTTGTTGTTGTTGTTATACTGGAGGCTGGTTGTTGTTGTTGTTATACTGGAGGCTGGTTGTTGTTGTTGTTATACTGGAGGCTGGTTGTTGTTGTTGTTATACTGGAGGCTGGTTGTTGTTGTTGTTGTTGTTATACTGGAGGCTGGTTGTTGTTGTTGTTATACTGGAGGCTGGTTGTTGTTGTTGTTGTTATACTGGAGGCTGGTTGTTGTTGTTGTTATACTGGAGGCTGGTTGTTGTTGTTGTTATACTGGAGGCTGGTTGTTGTTGTTGTTATACTGGAGGCTGGTTGTTGTTGTTGTTATACTGGAGGCTGGTTGTGTTGTATACTGGGCTGGTTGTTGTTGTTATACTGGAGGCTGGTTGTTGTTGTTGTTATACTGGAGGCTGGTTGTTGTTGTTGTTATACTGGAGGCTGGTTGTTGTTGTTGTTATACTGGAGGCTGGTTGTTGTTGTTGTTATACTGGAGGCTGGTTCTTGTTGTTGTTATACTGGAGGCTGGTTCTTGTTGTTGTTATACTGGAGGCTGGTTCTTGTTGTTGTTATACTGGAGGCTGGTTGTTGTTGTTGTTATACTGGAGGCTGGTTCTTGTTGTTGTTATACTGGAGGCTGGTTGTTGTTGTTGTTATACTGGAGGCTGGTTGTTGTTGTTGTTGTTGTTATACTGGAGGCTGGTTGTTGTTGTTGTTATACTGGAGGCTGGTTGTTGTTGTTGTTATACTGGAGGCTGGTTGTTGTTGTTGTTATACTGGAGGCTGGTTGTTGTTGTTGTTATACTGGAGGCTGGTTGTTGTTGTTGTTATACTGGAGGCTGGTTGTTGTTGTTGTTATACTGGAGGCTGGTTGTTGTTGTTGTTATACTGGAGGCTGGTTGTTGTTGTTGTTATACTGGAGGCTGGTTGTTGTTGTTGTTATACTGGAGGCTGGTTGTTGTTGTTGTTATACTGGGCTGGTTGATGTTGTTGTTATACTGGAGGCTGGTTGTTGTTGTTGTTATACTGGAGGCTGGTTGTTGTTGTTGTTATACTGGAGGCTGGTTGTTGTTGTTGTTGTTATACTGGAGGCTGGTTGTTGTTGTTGTTATACTGGAGGCTGGTTGTTGTTGTTGTTGTTATACTGGAGGCTGGTTGTTGTTGTTGTTATACTGGAGGCTGGTTGTTGTTGTTGTTATACTGGAGGCTGGTTGTTGTTGTTGTTATACTGGAGGCTGGTTGTTGTTGTTGTTATACTGGAGGCTGGTTGTTGTTGTTATACTGGAGGCTGGTTGTTGTTGTTGTTATACTGGAGGCTGGTTGTTGTTGTTGTTGTTATACTGGAGGCTGGTTGTTGTTGTTGTTATACTGGAGGCTGGTTGTTGTTGTTGTTATACTGGAGGCTGGTTGTTGTTGTTGTTATACTGGAGGCTGGTTGTTGTTGTTGTTATACTGGAGGCTGGTTGTTGTTGTTGTTATACTGGAGGCTGGTTGTTGTTGTTGTTATACTGGAGGCTGGTTCTTGTTGTTGTTATACTGGAGGCTGGTTCTTGTTGTTGTTATACTGGAGGCTGGTTGTTGTTGTTATACTGGAGGCTGGTTGTTGTTGTTATACTGGAGGCTGGTTGTTGTTGTTGTTGTTGTTATACTGGAGGCTGGTTGTTGTTGTTGTTATACTGGAGGCTAGTTGTTGTTGTTGTTGTTGTTGTTGTTATACTGGAGGCTGGTTGTTGTTGTTATACTGGAGGCTAGTTGTTGTTGTTGTTATACTGGAGGCTGGTTGTTGTTGTTGTTATACTGGAGGCTGGTTGTTGTTGTTATACTGGAGGCTGGTTGTTGTTGTTATACTGGAGGCTGGTTATTGTTGTTATACTGGAGGCTAGTTGTTGTTGTTGTTGTTATACTGGAGGCTGGTTGTTGTTGTTATACTGGAGGCTAGTTGTTGTTGTTGTTATACTGGAGGCTGGTTGTTGTTGTTGTTATACTGGAGGCTGGTTGTTGTTGTTGTTATACTGGAGGCTGGTTGTTGTTGTTGTTGTACTGGAGGCTGGTTGTTGTTGTTGTTATACTGGAGGCTGGTTGTTGTTGTTGTTATACTGGAGGCTGGTTGTTGTTGTTGTTATACTGGAGGCTGGTTCTTGTTGTTGTTATACTGGAGGCTGGTTGTTGTTGTTGTTATACTGGAGGCTGGTTGTTGTTGTTGTTATACTGGAGGCTGGTTGTTGTTGTTGTTATACTGGAGGCTGGTTGTTGTTGTTGTTGTTGTTATACTGGAGGCTGGTTGTTGTTGTTGTTATACTGGAGGCTGGTTGTTGTTGTTGTTATACTGGAGGCTGGTTGTTGCTGTTGTTATACTGGAGGCTGGTTGTTGTTGTTGTTATACTGGAGGCTGGTTCTTGTTGTTGTTATACTGGAGGCTGGTTCTTGTTGTTGTTATACTGGAGGCTGGTTCTTGTTGTTGTTATACTGGAGGCTGGTTCTTGTTGTTGTTATACTGGAGGCTGGTTCTTGTTGTTGTTATACTGGAGGCTGGTTGTTGTTGTTATACTGGAGGCTGGTTGTTGTTGTTATACTGGAGGCTGGTTGTTGTTGTTGTTGTTGTTATACTGGAGGCTGGTTGTTGTTGTTGTTATACTGGAGGCTAGTTGTTGTTGTTGTTGTTGTTGTTATACTGGAGGCTGGTTGTTGTTGTTATACTGGAGGCTAGTTGTTGTTGTTGTTATACTGGAGGCTGGTTGTTGTTGTTATACTGGAGGCTGGTTGTTGTTGTTGTTATACTGGAGGCTGGTTGTTGTTGTTATACTGGAGGCTAGTTGTTGTTGTTGTTGTTATACTGGAGGCTGGTTGTTGTTGTTATACTGGAGGCTAGTTGTTGTTGTTGTTATACTGGAGGCTGGTTGTTGTTGTTGTTATACTGGAGGCTGGTTGTTGTTGTTATACTGGAGGCTGGTTGTTGTTGTTGTTGTTGTTATACTGGAGGCTGGTTGTTGTTGTTGTTATACTGGAGGCTAGTTGTTGTTGTTGTTGTTGTTGTTGTTATACTGGAGGCTGGTTGTTGTTGTTATACTGGAGGCTGGTTGTTGTTGTTATACTGGAGGCTGGTTGTTGTTGTTGTTGTTATACTGGAGGCTGGTTGTTGTTGTTGTTATACTGGAGGCTGGTTGTTGTTGTTGTTATACTGGAGGCTGGTTGTTGTTGTTGTTGTTATACTGGAGGCTGGTTGTTGTTGTTGTTATACTGGAGGCTGGTTGTTGTTGTTGTTATACTGGAGGCTGGTTGTTGTTGTTGTTGTTATACTGGAGGCTGGTTGTTGTTGTTGTTGTTATTATGGAGGCTGGTTGTTGTTTTGTT
>CAUDMG010001383.1:717500-723381 GCA_958450375.1 Homarus gammarus | reverse complement strand
GTGTCTGAGTGTGTATGTGTGTGTGTCTGAATTATACATGGGTGACATTTCAGCCCAAATCGAAGCAGAAGCATCAGTTGACGTATGACATTTTTACCTGCACATGGTCCATTTACAAGGGAAAAAGCTTCAGAAGTTTGACCCCTGATGGTATATTATTACCTACCCTCCCCCTCCATACTAAAAAAAATATACAAATCCCCTAAAACAAAAATTATCCCCCAAAATATAAATATCCCCAAAAGAATAAAATATTACCCCAAAGAGAAAATAATCTCTCCAATAGAAAAAAAAAATTCCCCATACGAAAAAATCCTCTTCCCCCCCCCCCAAAAAAAAATAAATAAAACCACCCCAAAAAAAAAAGGTAATACAAAATATTTTTCACGTTTCTGCGTTATATTCTCCAACTGACCAACCAGAGAGTGTATCATTAATTAATTACCTTTCATTATATTACCTGACCCTTAAAGTAATACACTGGACAATACACACATTCTCCGCGGTCAGTGAATGTTTAATACAATGCAACTGATATTGAAAACCTCAGCTGGCTCGATCGATGATGACTTTAACAGTTTCTTGGTTATTATCTCGTCTGATATTCTGTCTTACGTGGTTTCGATAATAAATTTATGTTTCAAATTCACTGTAAAAAAAAAATCTCTCCTAATACCTTTATAAGAAAATCTGAAAAAGAAAAAAAAAGATAAACAGTTAATTAAAAATGTAAAAAAAAAAGTCTCATTATCACTACCTGTAAATATACCTGTAGAAAAAAGTATATACAATTAAAATCCGCTCAAATAAGACTAAAGATTAAAAACGGTTAAATAAAATAGTAAAAAAAAAGTCTAATTATCACTCAAAAACAGCAAAACAAGAATAAATAAAAATAAACATAGGTGAATATTAGAATTTATTCCTGAGATAATTTATTGTTGGGTAAGAATGATTTATATATATGTATTTGTTGACGTAATAATGTATTTGTTGACGTAATAATGTATTTGTTGACGTAATAATGTATTTGCGTGCGTCGACAACTAGGGTCATTATAATCGCATACTTTTAATTAACCTAAGACAACCTGCTCTTGGGGCTTAAATAATTAGTGTGTTTATTAAATGGATTTTGCTGTACTTAACTAATACGTGAAATAAAGACAGTGATAGAGACAGAGAGACAGAGGGTGTTAGACAGACAGATGTATAGACAGAAAGAGAGAGAGCGAGAGAATGAAAGAAAAAGAGATATAGTGAGAGTGATTGAGAGAGAGAGAGAGAGAGAGAGAGAGAGAGAGACAGACAGAGTTATAAGAAGTTTAACAACCTTGATCTTTGTCTGTCTGTCTCTCTTTATTTATTTCAGTCTCTCTCTCTCTCTCTCTCTCTCTCTCTCTCTCTCTCTCTCTCTCTCTCTCTCTCTCTCTCTCATCAGTGTAGCAGCCTTCTCTAATGTCTGGGTAATAATTAAGTAGGGACGTCCACTATAGGGAAACTTTGTCCCTTACGATCATTAGTGTTAATTTACGAGTCGCTGTCTCTATCATTAATTAGTCACGCCTTTAACGTTGTGTGCACCATTAACTAGTCACGCCTGTAAAGTTCTGTCATCGTGATTATTATTATTATTATTATTATTATTATTATTATTATTATTATTATTATTATTATTATTATTATTGTTGAAATATTGTGAGAAAGTGAAGATTAATATGTAATAGTAATTTTGATACAGTAAGTGTGTGTTTGTGTGTGCGTAGAATAAGTATATACAGTATACACACACACACACACAGTGAGTCAGATATGCTTCTATAATTTTTTCTTAATCTTTCCAAGCGACGTTTCAGGTGTTAATAATAATAATAATAATAATAATAATAATAATAATAATAATAATAATAATAATAATAATAAATTCCCCCGACAATAAATCCCCCACAAAAAAATTCCCCAGACAATATATTCCCCATTAATACTCCTCCCCAGCATTGAATTCCCCCCGGGACACTAAATCTCCCCAGCTTCTCCTGCTGAACCAAATCTCCCGGGGTTGTGGTTTCCCTCTCTAACCAGCATCAGCAGTTTAGGTTGATTGGATCTGACATCTGATTCTGCCAAATAATAATAATAACAAAGCCGGGCAGATGGTGGAATAGACCTTCACGAGGCAGAAACGTGCGTGAGGATTCTGCCGCGTGTGGGAGACTGGTGGGGGGGGGGGGGGGTTAGGAGGGGGGGTTAGTTGAGGTGAGAAGGGAGGGAGGAAGGTTGAGGAGGTGAGGAAGGGGTTGGTGGTAGGGGAGAAGTTGGGTGAGAGGGGTAGGAACGGGGGGAGGTAAAGGGGGATAGGAGGGCGGTGAGTGGGATAGGAGGGAGGGGAGGTGAGGGGGTAGGAGGGAGGGGAGGTGAGGGGGATATGAGAGGTGAGGGGGTAGGAGGAAAGGGCGGTAAGGGGGATAGAAGAGAGGTGAGGGGGTAGGAGGGAGGGGAGATGAGTGGGATAGGAGAGAGGTCTATAGGTCTGTGTGTGTGTGTGTGTGTGTGTGTGTGTGTGTGTGTGTGTGTGTGTCCTAAGAAGTGTGTTAGGAGCCTCAGTAAGGATTATTTTGCTGGTTGTGTTAGGATTTGGATAGTGATGGTTTATATAAGGTTATGTGAAGTGGGTTGGGTTAAGTTAGGATAGCCTCTGTCCTGGCCTCTGTGAGTGTCCAGTGACCGCCTCTGTCCTGGCCTCTGTGAGTGTCCAGTGACCGCCTCTGTCCTGGCCTCTGTGAGTGTCCAGTGACCGTCTCTGTCCTGGCCTCTGTGAGTGTCCAGTGACCGCCTCTGTCCTGGCCTCTGTGAGTGTCCAGTGACCGCCTCTGTCCTGGCCTCTGTGAGTGTCCAGTGACCGTCTCTGTCCTGGCCTCTGTGAGTGTCCAGTGACCGCCTCTGTCCTGGCCTCTGTGAGTGTCCAGTGACCGTCTCTGTCCTGGCCTCTGTGAGTGTCCAGTGACCGTCTCTGTCCTGGCCTCTGTGAGTGTCCAGTGACCGTCTCTGTCCTGGCCTCTGTGAGTGTCCAGTGACCGTCTCTGTCCTGGCCTCTGTGAGTGTCCAGTGACCGCCTCTGTCCTGGCCTCTGTGAGTGTCCAGTGACCGCCTCTGTCCTGGCCTCTGTGAGTGTCCAGTGACCGCCTCTGTCCTGGCCTCTGTGAGTGTCCAGTGACCGTCTCTGTCCTGGCCTATGTGAGTGTCCAGTGACCGTCTCTGTCCTGGCCTCTGTGAGTGTCCAGTGACCGTCTCTGTCCTGGCCTCTGTGAGTGTCCAGTGACCGCCTCTGTCCTGGCCTCTGTTAGTGTCCAGTGACTGTCTCTGTCCTGGCCTCTGTGAGTGTCCAGTGACCGTCTCTCTCCTGGCCTCTGTGAGTGTCCAGTGACCGTCTCTGTCCTGGCCTCTGGTAGTGTCCAGTGACCGTCTCTGTCTCTGTCCTGGTCCTCTGTTGAGTCCGTCTCTGTCCTGGCCTCTGTGAGTGTCCAGTGACCGTCTCTGTCCTGGCCTCTGTGAGTGTCCAGTGACCGCTTCTGTCCTGGCCTCTGTGAGTGTCCAGTGACCGTCTCTGTCCTGGCCTCTGTTAGTGTCCAGTGACCGTCTCTGTCCTGGCCTCTGTGAGTGTCCAGTGACCGTCTCTGTCCTGGCCTCTGTGAGTGTCCAGTGACCGTCTCTGTCCTGGCCTCTGTTAGTGTCCAGTGACCGTCTCTGTCCTGGCCTCTGTGAGTGTCCAGTGACCGTCTCTCTCCTGGCCTCTGTGAGTGTCCAGTGACCGTCTCTGTCCTGGCCTCTGTGAGTGTCCAGTGACCGTCTCTGTCCTGGCCTCTGTGAGTGTCCAGTGACCGTCTCTGTCCTGGCCTCTGTGAGTGTCCAGTGACCGTCTCTGTCCTGGCCTCTGTGAGTGTCCAGTGACCGTCTCTGTCCTGGCCTCTGTGAGTGTCCAGTGACCGCTTCTGTCCTGGCCTCTGTGAGTGTCCAGTGACCGTCTCTGTCCTGGCCTCTGTGAGTGTCCAGTGACCGTCTCTGTCCTGGCCTCTGTGAGAATAATATTTGTCTGACGGTAAACTGTCAATATTCATCTCTGGGTATATGGTCTTCAACTCTTTCTTAATAGACTAATCAATGAGGTCACTAAGTTGTAATGGTGTACCCAGTGCCCCACAACCCGAGAATACCAAGACAAGATGGCGGACAGGTGATTTGTTTACGAAAAGTCATATGGTTGAAGTCACGTGACCGCTTGAAGGTGCTGCCATCTCTCACACACACACACGTATCAGCTGATCGACTTTTTTTACAGTTTCTTAAATAAAAACATGTATAATAATAATAACAGTAATAATAATAATAATAACAATAATAATAATGATAATAACAACAACAACAACATCAGCAACGAATCTTTATATCCGTATACAAAATATTTCGCAAAATTGTGATGAAAATGAGTGCAAAAAAAAAGTTATCTCTCAGAGGCAGGACATTAGCTTGCCGGGGCGTGGGGCTGTAGTGAGCCTTAATGGAGGGACCAGCGCTTGACTTGTCCACTCCTGAAACACTTTTTTTTTTTTTACAACAATTTATTACTACACAGATTTCTTAAGTGTGTCTGTCTGTCTGTCTGTTTATCTCTCTATATTTCTGTTTTTTTCTTCTTTCGGTATTTAAATCTCGTTATGTCTCTCTATCTCTCTTTACTTATCGTTTAGGTATCTTTATCTCTCTCGTTATGTCTCTCTCTTTATCTCTTGTTTATATATGTAAATATTTATCACCTTTTCTCTCATTATTTGACTCTCTCTCTCTCTCTCTCTCTCTCTCTCTCTCTCTCTCTCTCTCTCTCTCTCTCTCTCTCTCTCTCTCTCTCTCTCTGTCGCTCTTAACAATTTTCCTTTTATTATTGGATAAATGTATTGAGTGTCGGTATCCGTTTCTGTCTGTCTGTCTGTATGTGTGTCTGTCTGTCTGTCTGTTTTACTGTCTCAGTCAGTGGTAACCCTGGGTAGCAATATTGAGGGAGAGAATGAGGAGGATTATGAGGAGGGGGAGGAGAAGAGAGAGGTAGAGAGGAGGAGGAGAAGGAGAGGTAGAGAGGAGGAGGAGAAGAGGTAGAGAAGGGAAGGAGGAGAAGAGAGAGGTAGAGAGGAGGAGGAGGAGGAGAAGAGAGAGGTAGAGAGGAGGAGGAGGAGAAGAGAGAGGTAGAGAGGAGGAGGAGGAGAGGTAGAGAAGGGAAGGAGGAGAAGAGAGAGGTAGAGAAGGGAAGGAGGAGGAGGAGAGGTAGAGAGGAGGAGGAGAAGAGGTAGAGAAGGGAAGGAGGAGAAGAGAGAGGTAGAGAAGGGAAGGAGGAGGAGGAGAGGTAGAGAGGAGGAGGAGAAGAGGTAGAGAAGGGAAGGAGGAGAAGAGAGAGGTAGAGAAGGGAAGGAGGAGGAGGAGAGGTAGAGAGGAGGAGGAGAAGAGGTAGAGAAGGGAAGGAGGAGAAGAGAGAGGTAGAGAAGGGAAGGAGGAGGAGAAGAGAGAAGTAGAGAGGAGGAGGAGGAGGAGGAGGAGGAAGAAGAAGGTACTGATAGAGAGGAGGAGGAGGAGAGGGAGAAGAGTAATAGAGAGGAGGAGGAGGAGAAGAGAGAGGTAGAGAAGGGAAGGAGGAGGAGAGGGAGAAGAGGTAGAGAGGAGGAGGAGAAGAGGTAGAGAAGGGAAGGAGGAGGAGAGGGAGAAGAGGTAGAGAGGAGGAGGAGGAGAGGGAGAAGAGAGGTAGAGAGGAGGAGAAGAGAGAGGTAGAGAAGGGAAGGAGGAGGAGAAGAGAGAAGTAGAGAGGAGGAGGAGGAGGAGGAAGAAGGTACTGATAGAGA
>CAUDMG010001383.1:630000-712500 GCA_958450375.1 Homarus gammarus | reverse complement strand
CTATTTTAGAAATATTTAGCAGATCAAAATAGAAACAGGTGTTTACTATATACAAGTCGAGTATTTGTTTACACACACCTCACACCTGTTGTGAAGTTCTGGAGAAGTTTGTGTAGGTCCTCCCCCCACACACATGTCGTAGGGCCTGTGTGGTAATGCGGTTCTAGTAATATTATATGACAAACTCCTCTCACCTCTTAATAAGGTTCTAGATTTAATTCTGAACATAAAAACTGAGAAACAATATTGTCTTGGCTACCATGGCTTGGGCCGCGCTAGTGACTCACTGAATAACCTCACACACCTCTTGTACGGTTCTAGAGTTAAGTTCTGAACCTAGTAATGTAAAGCGATAGTGTGTGACGTGTGTTTAAAAGCCGTACAAGTGTCTAGAGTCTTCATCTATCCCCAGCACAGTTCTAGTGAGTTGAATTTCCTATTGGTCTGGTTATTCCTCTCTTAGGATTCCAGCGGACTCAACTCTGTGATGTCGTAACTATAGTTCGTCTTAGATTATGACAATAACCTTAAGCAGTTCTCGTATGCTGACATGATGGTTCTCACACACACACGTCAAGCACAGGTGAATATGATAACCTTTTGTGTTTCCTCACTAGACCAGATCTTGTAAATGTAACTCACATTGTAAACACTCCGTTGGAATCTTTGTTTACGAGTCTGTTGCACCAAAGCAATATATCGTGATAGTTACCCCTACTGGCTTATATAAACCTTTTTCATGGGTAATAAAAGCCTTGATTCTTCTTGTTGCAAAACGTTGATTTATGTTGAATATTTAGTGGGAAATCACAGATACTTTGCAGAATATTAAATGATGCTTTTCACTCAATGTTAACATCACTTACGCATTCTTGAGTGATCGACGTAGAGATGACACCTGGAGGAATGGTATAAGTTGTCTCTCCTTTCTCTGTCCGTATGTGTGTCTGGGCTTACTAATTTTTTTGGGGGGGACATGTTTGTATTGTTGTCCCCCCCCGCGCATGTCCAGAGCTCTTCAATGGACATCTCCGATACCCTATAGATTCTTTCCCCATGTCCACAACTCTTCAGATGGACACGCGTGACTCAGAATCCCTCAGCTTCGCGTGTCCACATCTTAGCTCTCGTGCCGGGAAGCGTAGCAGTTGTTTGTGGTCTTGGTGTATTAAACCAACATTGATTGGAACTTTAAACTTGTAAATTAATGTATAAATAGATAGATAATAAACGAAATATAGGTGAGTTTTATGGTTGTAGGAAATAAAGATAAAAAAGTAAATAGATAAAAGCGTAAAGAATAAGAGAGAGAGAAAAAGAGAAGAGGAAATTGCGACCTTGTTTTTATTTAAGCCGAGTCTTATTTTTCTAACTGGCTATACAAAAGTTAAAATTAGATATATCCAAAAATGTGTGTGTGTGTGTGTGTGTGTGTGTGTGTGTGTGTGTGTGGAGGAGACGTTAATAGTGTTTTTATGTGTGCACTTTTAGCGTATCTTTTACACACACATACACACTATTAACGTCTCCTACACACACACCGTTGACTTGATGATGACCCCTTTGAGTCAATTATCTCACTCCCCTCACCAACACCTTTCAAGACCACACGACGTACAGACCTAAGACCACAACGTAGGGACCCAAGACCACGCAACGTACGGACCTTGACCTTCTTAAGACCACACAATATACGGACCTAAGACCACACAACGTACGGACCCAAGACCTCACAATTTACGGACTTTTATTTTCGTAAGACCACACAAATCAAGTACCTTGACTTTATAAGACCACACAATATACGGAACTAAGACCACACAATATACGGAACTAAGACCACACAGCGTACGGACCTAAGACCACACAACGTACGGACCTAAGACCACACAACGTACGGACTAAGACCACACAACGTACGGACCTAAGACCACACAACGTACGGACTTAAGACCACACAACGTACGGACTAAGACCACACAACGTACGGACCTAAGACCACACAACGTACGGACTAAGACCACACAACGTACGGACCTAAGACCACACAACGTACAGACTAAGACCACACAACGTACGGACTAAGACCACACAACGTACGGACTAAGACCACACAACGTACAGACTAAGACCACACAACGTACGGACTCAGACCACACAACGTACGGACTCGGACCACACAACGTACGGACTAAGACCACACAATGTACGGACCTAAGACCACGCAGCGTACGGGCCTAAGATCACGCAGCGTACGGGCCTAAGACCACACAACGTACGGACTTAAGACCACGCAACGTACGGACTAAGACCACGCAATGTACAAACCATAGACCACATGACGTACGGACTAAGACTATACAACGTACGGACCTAAGACCACACAACGTACGGACTAAGACCATACAACGTACGGACCTAAGACCACACAACGTACGGACCTAAGACCACACAACGTACGGACCTAAGACCACACAACGTACAGACTAAGACCACACAACGTACGGACTAAGACCACACAACGTACGGACTAAGACCACACAACGTACGGACTCAGACCACACAACGTACGGACCTAAGACCACACAACGTACGGACTAAGACCACACAACGTACAGACTAAGACCACACAACGTACGGACTAAGACCACATAACGTACGGACTAAGACCACACAACGTACGGACTAAGACCACATAACGTACGGACCTCGACCTTCGTAAGACCCACACAAATCACGGACCTTGACCTTCCCTTCGGACCACTTGTTCTACGTTATGTTGTTTCTATTTTTGTTCTTGTTCTCCTTAATTGTTCATTCGTCTTTCTTGGTCTTTGTGTTCTTGTTAATTGTTCAATCATATCTCAGGGAGGAACCTTTTTGTTCTTATCTGTTCCTTGTTCTTTCCTTTGTTCTTGTTCTTCATTTGTGTGTTTTTGTTCTTTTGTTGGTCATGTTTGTTCACTTGTTATATTGTTTGTTCTCTTGCTTGTTATTCTGCTTGTTTTGTTTGTTCATTTCCTTTTGTTATTTTTACTTCTTTTTTTCTTTTTTTGTTCTCTTGAGTGTTCTTATTTTATGCTCGTGCTGTTTGTTTGTTTGTTTGGTCTCTTGTTCACTGTTTGTTTTCATGCTTTTGTTCTGTTGTTCTTGTTTATTGTTTGTTCTTGTGTTTTCTTCGTTTGTTCACTTACATTTTTATGTGTGTTCTTTGACTTGTTTGTATTTGTTCTCGCTCTCGATCTGTTTGTTCTTCTGTTCACTCGTAACTGTTCAATCCTGTGCCGGCTGACTCGTCGTCACTATTACTAACAAACACTAAATTGCCTCATCTTGTGTCTTTGTTTTGTGTTTGTTCTCGTTTTTTTATCTTATTTTCGTTTGTTCCCGTGTTTGTTCTTATGTTTGTTTTCTTTTGTGTTTGTTTTTGTTCAGGGGTTTGTTCTTGTTCTCGTGTTTGATCTTGCGTTTGTTTTTGTTCAGGGGTTTGTTTTTGTTTTCGTTTGTTCTTGTGTTTGTTTTCGTTTGTTCTTGCGTTTGGTTTTCCTTGTTTTTTGTTCAGGGGTTTGTTCGCATTTTTGTTCTTGTTTTCGTTTGTTCTTGTTCTCGTGTTTGTGCTTGTGTTTGTTTTCGTTTGTTTTTGTGTTTGTTCTCGTGTTTGTTCAGAGATTAACTGTTTAGGCAGGCCAGTAAGACGAGACTCAGCACTTGAAGGGGTGACGTGGGGAGGATCGCCATCCCTGTGGAGAGGAGACATAAATCAGGTTTATATTAAATAGAAATCTGAACATCAGGGTTATGTAAGAGAGAAATATGATCATCAGTTGTATAATAGAGAAATATGTTCATCAGATATATCAGGGTTATGTTAAGTAGTAATGTTAGCATCAGGGTTATGTAACAGAATATGATCATCAGATAAATCAAGGTTACATACAATAGATAATAATGTAAATGGTAGATAAATCTGTTAGAAATATAATATAAATGTGTATGAAAGATGATGTTTATCCAGGTCTGTATATGATAACTGTGTAAACTGGAAATAAGTAAAGGTATTTTTAATAGATATGTGAATGCTCAATCAATCAAGGTTACATATTAATACATGTAATGGTAGATCAAGTTATACATATCTCAAGATCATACATTAAATGATACATACACTATATACACAAAAATCCCAAGTATTAAATTATATAACAGCAACAGACACACACTGTATAATCACCATAAGAAAAAAACAAAAAATCATAGTTTGTCATCCAAGCAAAAAACAATACTAGAATCAACGACTTTTTTTCCCAGCCACGCAAATACCTCCCCCCCCCCCCCCAACAAAAACAACAACAACAACAATATCCAGAAACAATTAAAATTCTCTTCCTTTAAATCCATCTTCATAGCCTCTTATCACCCGCTGCCCCCCCCCCCTTTCCTGGTATGCAAATGAGTGAAACAGATAATATTTAGGCGTGATAGAACATAATATAAAACCACCACAGAGACGGAGAGAGGAGGAGGAGGAGAAGAGGGAAGAGAAGGAGTAAAGGGAGAGAGGAGGAGGAGGTGGAGAAGAGGTGGAGAGGAAGGAGGAGAGGGAACAGGAGGAGGAGGAGGAGGAGAGGGAGGCGGAAGAGAAGGAATAGCAGGACAGAGAGGGAACAGGAAAAGGAGGAGAAGGAGGAAGAGAAGAAAAATACTGCAGTAGGAGTTAGGGTGACATTATCAGCTCTGGGGGTGGAGGGTGGGTCGGGGGGTGTGGGGCGGTGCGAGGTGTGTGGGGCGGTGCGAGGTGTGTGGGGCGGGGCGGGGTGGGGTGTGGGAGGGGGGGGGGGGGTGTTGGCGGGGTTTAGATGTGACGCATGTTAGTTTTATCAAAATCTTACACTTGCTGATAAAGAAAAACCCAGAGCGAGATATACGGTCTTAAAACACTCTTATCTTACCCCGGGAGTTGGCTGAGATGTGGTCGTGAGGAGCTGAGATGTGTGTTGGTGTGGCCCTGAGATGTTTTCGTGAGGGGCTGAGATGTGTGTTGGTGTGGCCCTGAGATGTTTTCGTAAGGGGCTGAGATGTGTGTTGGTGTGGCCCTGAGATGTTTTCGTGAGGGGCTGAGATGTGTGTTGGTGTGGCCCTGAGATGTTTTCGTGAGGGGCTGAGATGTGTGTTGGTGTGGCCCTGAGATGTTTTCGTGAGGGGCTGAGATGTGTGTTGGTGTGGCCCTGAGATGTTTTCGTGAGGGGCTGAGATGTGTGTTGGTGTGGCCCTGAGATGTTTTCGTGAGGGGCTGAGATGTGTGTTACTGAAAAGTTTGATGTGTGTTCGTGTAACATTGAGATGTGTGTTGGTGTGGCTCTGATATGTGTTTCGTGAGGTCTTTAGATGTGTATTAGTGAGGAGCTGAGATGTGTGTTAGTAAGGGGCTGAGATGTGTGTTAGTAAGGGGCTGAGATGTGTGTTAGTAAGGAGCTGAGATGTGTGTTAGTAAGGAGCTGAGATGTGTGTTCGTGTAACATTGAGATGTGTGTTCGTGTGGCCGTGAGGGACTGAGATGTGTGGCCGTGATGAGCTGAGATGTGTGTTAGTGAGGAGCTGATATATGTGTTCGTGTGGCCCTGAGATGTGTGTTCGTGAGTGTTACGAGTGTCCGCCATAAGTTTCTTTCTTGGGTATAAAATACGTTGGTTCAGATGGTGTGTGTGGGTGGCTGGGGCAGCTTCGATCACTACATGCCCACACGTCAGTACTATGGGGAAGAGAGGTGGCGTCCGTTGCAGGCTGGTCCACTGTAGTTAGTCTCGGTACAGCTGTCTTAAGTTGAGTATACCCTCTCTGGTGTTTTGGGAGTTGGCATTTGACTATTGAGATTTAATATTGCTTGATATTGATTTTGTGTGATCTTGATGGACCTTCAGTCCTTACTCAGCCACTTCCAAACTTCATATTATTATTGTTATTTGTTTTATTTTGTGTACATATGTGGTGGTGGGAATAAGTTATTAAATATTCATATTTTATTATGTTTATGTAACGATCTACCCTAGGGTCGTAACAGTGAGGCCCTGAGATGTGTGTTGGTGAGGCCCTGAGATTTGTGCCTGTGTGGCCCTGAGATGTGTGTTCTTGTGGACCTGAGATGTGCGTTGGTGAGGCCCTGAGATTTGTGCCCGTGTGGCCCTGAGATGTGTGCTCGTGTGGCCCTGAGATGTGTGCCCGTGTGGCCCTGAGATGTGTGTTCGTGTGGCCCTGAGATGTGCGTTGGTGAGGCCCTGAGATTTGTGCCCGTGTGGCCCTGAGATGTGTGCCCGTGTGGCCCTGAGATGCGTGTTCGTGTGGCCCTGAGATGTGCGTTGGTGAGGCCCTGAGATTTGTGCCCGTGTGGCCCTGAGATGTGTGCCCGTGTGGCCCTGAGATGTGTGCCCGTGTGGCCCTGAGATGTGTGTTCGTGTGGCCCTGAGATGTGCGTTGGTGAGGCCCTGAGATTTGTGCCCGTGTGGCCCTGAGATGTGTGCCCGTGTGGCCCTGAGATGTGTGCCCGTGTGGCCCTGAGATGTGCGTTGGTGAGACCCTGAGATTTGTGCCCGTGTGGCCCTGAGATGTGTTCCTACCGCCCATATTTTACCACTTTGTAAACAAGTATTGATTGATATGGCGGCCATTTTGAATCAAGCGGCCATTTTGAATCAAGATAAATATTGTGTTTTAAATCCATTGTAATATTTTGACAGTTTTATAGTACCTTATAAACGAACTTAAACGAGAAATTCTTATATACGGTACAGTACAGTTCTGACCTTTGTTGACTCGTGTGTGTGTGTGTGTGTGTGTGTGTGTGTGTGTGTGTGTAAATCAGGGTATAGTGAATGTCCAGCTCTAAATCCGTGTTAAATAATGGTAGTGGAAAATGAACTTAGATTATTTCTGATTCTCTCTTGTGTAACACTGAGATATGTTGCCAAAAACCCTTGATATAGTTAACGTTAGACTGTTGCATGTTCTATGTCTTCTTTATAATGCAATGTAATATAAACGTGGATGTTGTTTTAGAGACGTAAATGTTAACGCACTTAACTTTGAGTTATAAATACTAACGTTAACTGATTTAAAGACGTAAATACTAACGCATTTAAATTTGAGTTATAAATACTCACGCACTTAAATGTATTAGAGACATAAATACTAGCGCACTTAACTTTTAGAGTCGTAAGCACCAACGCACTTACGTATCTTAAACCGTAACCACTAACGCACTTACGTATCTTAAACCGTAACCACTAACGCACTTACGTATCTTAAACCGTAACCACTAACGCACTTACGTATCTTAAACCGTAACCACTAACGCACTTACGTATCTTAAACCGTAACCACTAACGCACTTACGTATCTTAACCGTAACCACTAACGCACTTACGTATGTTAAACCGTAACCACTAACGCACTTACGTATCTTAAACCGTAACCACTAACGCACTTACGTATCTTAAACCGTAACCACTAACGCACTTACGTATGTTAAACCGTAACCACTAACGCACTTACGTATCTTAAACCGTAACCACTAACGCACTTACGTATCTTTAACCGTAACCACTAACGCACTTACGTATGTTAAACCGTAACCACTAACGCACTTACGTATCTTAAACCGTAACCACTAACGCACTTACTTATCTTAAACCGTAACCACTAACGCACTTACGTATGTTAAACCGTAACCACTAACGCACTTACGTATCTTAAACCGTAACCACTAACGCACTTACGTATCTTAAACCGTAACCACTAACGCACTTACGTATCTTAAACCGTAACCACTAACGCACTTACGTATCTTTAACCGTAACCGCTAACGCACTTACGTATCTTAAACCGTAACCACTAACGCACTTACGTATCTTAAACCGTAACCACTAACGCACTTACGTATGTTAAACCGTAACCACTAACGCACTTACGTATCTTAAACCGTAACCACTTACGTATCTTAAACCGTAACCACTAACGCACTTACGTATGTTAAACCGTAACCACTAACGCACTTACGTATCTTAAACCGTAACCACTAACGCACTTACGTATCTTTAACCGTAACCGCTAACGCACTTACGTATCTTAAACCGTAACCACTAACGCACTTACGTATCTTAAACCGTAACCACTAACGCACTTACGTATCTTTAACCGTAACCACTAACGCACTTACGTATGTTAAACCGTAACCACTAACGCACTTACGTATCTTAAACCGTAACCACTAACGCACTTACGTATCTTAAACCGTAACCACTAACGCACTTACGTATCTTAAACCGTAACCACTAACGCACTTACGTATCTTTAACCGTAACCACTAACGCACTTACGTATCTTATACCGTAACCACTAACGCACTTACGTATGTTAACCGTAACCACGAACGACACTAACGCACTTACGTATGTTAAACCGTAACCACTAACGCACTTACGTATCTTAAACCGTAACCACTAACGCACTTAACCTGTTTGAGAGTGTCCTAACATCCGGCTGTCGTCGCCTCCCAAACAGCGAGGCGGGGTATAAACACCTTAGCCTCGGCACCATTCGTAGGCCAATGATTTCACGCTCAAATGATTACCTTTAATATATGCTAATTACATCCACGCTGGGAATTTACAAAGTGATTATCTGGGGAAATAATCTTTTTACTGTATAGTGACTTCTTGTTGTGTTGTTGTTTTGTTTGTTGTTGTGTTTGTTTGTTGTTGCTGTGTTGTTGTTGTTGTTGTTGTTGTTGTTGTTGTTGTTGATGTTGGTTGTTGTTGTTGTTGTTGGTTGTTGTTGTTGTTGTTGTTGTTGTTGTTGTTGTTGATGATGTTGGTTGTTGTTGTTGTTGTTGTTGTTGTTGTTGTTGTTGTTGTTGTTGATTAGATGCGAAGATACAATCCTATTGAAACATTACGTCGGTTTGGCTCTTAATTGTGTTTATTTTTTTTGTTCTGCAAGGTGAGCTAGGTAATGTTTCAGCGCTAATGGATTTGTTTTTGTTCAGATATATTAAGTAGAAGCAGAAGGTCATCTAACACGGTGTATGCCTGATAAAATGACCAGGCTTTTGTATCTGTTGAAATAGTTTATATATCTGTGTTTATGTGCATATATGGTATACCTTGTGTATATGTGTATTTTTATAATGCATTGTTGTATATCAGTTTTAGTTTTTTTCATTTGTTGTGTAAATGAGTATAGTCTGGTATAAAATTCAACAGATTTAAAGTTAGGAAATATTGAAGGGATGATGATCTTGGGAGAGATTCAGTGCACAGTAATTATGGTGTTACTTTTGATTATGTTATGTTGTGTTATGTTGTGTTGTGTTTGTTGTGTTGTGTTGTTGTTATGTTATGTTATGGTGTGTTGTTATGTTGTGGTATGTTGTTATGTTATGGTGTGTTGTTATGTTGTGGTATGTTGTTATGTTATGGTGTGTTGTTATGTTATGGTATGTTGTTAGTTATGGTATGTTGTTATGTTATGGTATGTTGTTATGGTATGTTGTTATGTTATGGTATGTTGTTATGTTATGGTGTGTTGTTATGTTATGGTATGTTGTTAGTTATGGTGTGTTGTTATGGTATGTTGTTATGTTATGGTATGTTGTTATGGTATGTTGTTATGTTATGTTGTGTTTGTTATATTTTGTTATTGTTATGGTTGAAGTGTAATCGAACGTTGTCACTTGTTTTATGATTATTATTGAGAGAATCACATGGTGAGGATTCTGTTACTGTCTGCTGTCTGTCTGTCTGTCTGTCTGTCTGTCGTTATAGAAGTTAGTCGCGTAACAGTCTCTCTCTGTGTCTCTCTCTCTCTCTCTCTCTCTCTCTCTCTCTCTCTCTCTCCGTTATAGAGGTTAACCGGATAACACGAAGTCTGTCCGGTCGCTTTACCTCCACCACCCTTCCCCCAACACTTCCCAACCCTCCCCCTACCCCTCCCAACCCTCCCCCTACCCCTCCCAACCCTCCCCCTACCCTTCCCAACCCTCCCCCTACCCCTCCCAACCCCCCTACCCCTCCCAACCCTCCCCCTACCCCTCCCAACCCTCCCCTACCCTTCCCAACCCTCCCCCTACCCCACCCAACCCTCCCCCTACCCCTCCCACCCCTCCCTCCACCCCTCCCAACCCTCCCCCAACCCTCCCCCTACCCCTCCCAACCCTCCCTCTACCCCTCCCAACCCTCCCCCAACCCTCCCCCTACCCCCCTACCCCTCCCAACCCTCCAACACCAGCGTCATTCTAAACTCCTGGCCAACAACAGAGATTCATTCCTCATTCATGCTGGGGTCCAGAAATCCGACAAACTCATGCAAATGCTATGTATTCAATATCCCAGCTTGTTAATGCAATTACCTACAACATTCTTGCTTTAAACACGGCGGCGGGGCACTGCTGAATGGTCGGGTTTGGCCTTCCCTCCCCTCCCATCCGCTTTCCCCCCTCCTCCTTCCTCTCCTCTCCACTACCCCCTCCCCCTCCCTCCTCTTTCCTCTCTGCTACCCCCTCCCCCTCCCCCTCCCTCCTCTTCCCTCTCCTACTCTCCTCTCTACTACCCCCTTCCTCTCTCCTTCCCCTCTCTCCTCTTCCCTCTCCTCCTCTCCTCTCTACTACCCCCTTCCCCCTCTCCTCCTCTCACTTATCCCTTCCTACCTCCTCTTTCATCCCTTTCCTCCTCTCTCTCATCCCCATTCCATTCTTCCATACTTCTTTTCCACTTTCCACCTCCTCTCTCCTCTCTTATCCCCTTCTCTTTCTCTTCCCCTCCCGTATTTCCTTCTTACTGTCTCTTTCCTCTCTTTCTTCCTCTCTCCTCATCCCCATTTCATCCTTCCTTCCCTCCTCCTTTCCTTTCCCACTCCTCTTCCTCTTCTATTCTCCCCTCCCCTCCTCTTCCTTCCCTCTCTCACTCCCCTCCTCCATCCCCCCCCCACCCTTTCCCCGGCCCACCTACCCCTCGTTCTCTCACTTCCGCCCCTCTCTTTCCCCCTTCACCCCCCCCTTCACCCGCCTCCTCCTCCCCACCCCTCCTCCCCTCCCCCACCTTTCCCCCCACCACCTTGTTGTTGTTTTCGTTGTATTTTTGGCTTAGTTTCAGACATTTATCAACATCAGGTGATTGTTATTCAGTTATTCAGTTAAATATTTAATTAAATAAAAAAATGTAAGGAATGTAATGTATGTTTGTTTGTTTGTCTGTTTGTTTGCTATTCTTTATGTTTTGTTTTGTTTTTGATTTTCTTTGTTCTTTTCATTTTTGAGAGATAATTTTTTGTTGCTAATGTTTATTGTGTTTTTGTAAGATTTAAACACAAACGCAAGCATCCGTGGTCGTTGTGAGAGAGAGAGAGAGAGAGAGAGAGAGAGAGAGAGAGAGAGAGAGAGAGACTCGTGAAAAATATGGAGATACCAAGACCAGCGTGAGACAATGAGACAGACGGACAGACATACAGTGTTACATGCATACACACAGTGGACATTATAAAACACGCCCCTTCTTCCTTCCTCCTTCTCTTTCTTCTTCCTTCTTCCTTCTCCTTCTAGGCGTGGATTAACCTCATAGTCTTCCTCCTCCTGTACGTCATTTTCTACCTCCTCCACCTCTTCATCTTTTACCTCCTCCACCTCCTCATCTTCCTCCTCCTCTACCTCCTATTCCTTCTCCTCCTCCTCCATCTTTTTCTCCTCTTCGACCTCTTCTTCCTCCTGTATCTCTTCCTCCTGTACCTCTTCCTCCTTCCCCTCCTCCTCCACCTCCTCTTGGTCGTGTAATAATTGTTGGAGTAAAGATGGTGGAGGAAGGGCAACACACCGCTCCAACTTACGGTATAATTTATGACACAGAGTTGACCAAGTTGAGTGATATCCTGACGTTAATATACAGGGAGAAGTACACGGGATGGCTGGTGGTGTGTGGTGGTGGTGCGTGTGGTGGAGGGGTGTGTGGTGGAGGGGTGTGTGGTGGAGGGGTGTGTAGTGGAGGAGATGTGTGGTGGTGGTGCGTGTGGTGGAGGGGTGTGTGGTGGAGGGGTGTGTGTGGTGGAGGGGTGTGTGTGGTGGAGGGGTGTGTGGTGGAGGGGATGTGTGGTGGTGGTGCGTGTGGTGGAGGGGTGTGTGGTGGTGGTGCGTGTGGTGGTGGTGCGTGTGGTGGAGAGGAGTGTGTGGTGGAGGGGTGTGTGTGGTGGTGCGTGTGGTGGTGGTGCGTGTGGTGGAAGGGTGTGTGGTGGTGATGCGTGTGGTGGAGAGGAGTGTGTGGTGGAGGGGTGTGTGTGGTGGAGGGGTGTGTGGTGAAGGGGTGTGTGGTGGAGGGGATGTGTGGTGGTGGTGCGTGTGGTGGAGGGGTGTGTGGTGGTGGTGCGTGTGGTGGTGGTGCGTGTGGTGGAGAGGAGTGTATGGTGGAGGGGTGTGTGTGGTGGAGGAGGTGTGTGTGGTGGAGGAGGTGTGTGTGGTGGAGGGGTGTGTGTGGTGGAGAGGGGTGTGTGTGATGGAGGGGTGTGTGGTGGTGGTGCGTGTGGTGGTGGTGCGTGTGGTGGAGAGGTGTGTGTGGTGAAGAGGGGTGTGTGGTAGAGGGGTGTGTAGTGGCGGTGCGTGTGGTGGAGTGGTGTGTGGTGGAGGGGTGTGTGTGGTGGAGAGGGGTGTGTGGTGGAGAGTGGTGTGTGGTGGAGGGGTGTGGTAGAGAGTGGTGTGTGTGGTGGAAGGGTGTGTGGTGGAGGATGTATGTGGTGGAGGAGGAGGTGTGTGTGGTGGAGAGTGATGTGTGTGGTGGAGAGTGGTGTGTGGTGGAGAGTGGTGTGTGGTGGAGGGGTGTGGTGGAGAGTGGTGTGTGTGGTGGAAGGGTGTGTGGTGGAGGTGTGTGTGTGGAGGAGGAGATGTGTGTGGTGGAGAGTGATGTGTGTGGTGGAGGGGTGTGGTGGAGAGTGGTGTGTGTGTGGTGGAAGGGTGTGTGTGTGCGTGTGCTGGTATGTGTGGTGGAGGGGTGTGTGGTGGTGGTGTGTGTGGTGAAGGGTTGTATGTGGTGGTGGTGGTGGTGTGTGTGTGTGTGTGTGTGTGTGTGTGTGTGTGTGGTGAAGGGTTGTAATTGATGGTGGTGTGTGTGTGTGTGTGTGTGTGTGTGTGTGTGTGTGTGGTGAAGGGTTGTATGTGGTGGAGGGGCGTGTGTGGTGGAGAGGGGTGTGTGGTGGAGGGGTGTATGGTGGAGGAGGTATGTGTGGTGGAAGGGTGTGTGGTGAAGGGGGTGTGTGTGTGATGGAGAGTGGTGTGTGTGGTGGAGTTGGGTGTGTGTGGTGGAGGGGTGTGTGTGGTGGAGGGGTGTATGGTGGAGGAGGTATGTGTGGTGGAAGGGTGTGTGGTGAAGGGGGTGTGTGTGTGATGGAGAGTGGTGTGTGTGGTGGAGAGGGGTGTGTGTGTGGTGGAGAGGGGTGTGTGTGGTGGAGGGGTGTGTGGTGGAGGAGGTATGTGTGGTGGAGGGGTGTATGGTGGAGGAGGTATGTGTGGTGGAAGGGTGTGTGGTGAAGGGGGTGTGTGTGTGTGATGGAGAGTGGTGTGTGTGTGGTGGAGAGGGGTGTGTGTGGTGGAGGGGTGTGTGTGGTGGAGGGGTGTATGGTGGAGGAGGTATGTGTGGTGGAAGGGTGTGTGGTGAAGGGGGTGTGTGTGTGATGGAGAGTGGTGTGTGTGGTGGAGAGGGGTGTGTGTGGTGGAGAGGGGTGTGTGTGGTGGAGGAGGTATGTGTGGTGGAGGGGTGTATGGTGGAGGAGGTATGTGTGGTGGAGGGGTGTATGTGGTACAGGGTGGTGGTGGAGGGTGTGTATGTTAAGACTGGGGCCTGCTAGGACTGAGAGACTTATTAAGACTGAGGCCCGGTTGACCTGGAGCCTAAGTTAGTTGGTGGAGGTGTGAGGCTCAGGATCCCAAGTTGGGTTAATCTTTGTTCTTGTTGAGCGAGTTAGTGGTGGTGGTGGGTCGCTGCTACTGTGTGTAGTACATGGACCTGTGTTTGTGTGCATGGATCTGTGTTTGTTTGTGTACATGGACCTGTGTTTGTTTAAGTACATTTCCCTGTCCCACATTATGTACCTATACGTGTTTGTTTACACACCTGTACCTGTCCTTTTATGTAATTGTATTTATTGCAGTAACCCCTGTTGTGGTTGTGATGGTGTCAGTACCTGTATCATTCATTACCTGTGTACACCTATCCTTATACTCACGACTAATCACCTGTACTGACTTACCTGCGGCAGAGAAGTAGTTGGAGAGGTAGGAGGAAGGCCGGGGTCGTACTCTGAGTGTGGTTGAGGACCTCAGCTCGTGGGCACCAAGTTTAACCACACATTCCGCCTCCACACTGCTACCCCCGTTCACCGACACCTAGAGGAGGAGAGGAAGGGCGTGTACTGTATCTGGGAGGAGATAGGTGATAGGAGGAATAGGGATGGATAAAGAAGGAGATAGAGGTAATATGAGGGGAAGAACGTGGGTGATAGGGGAAAATAGGGATGGATTAAGGAGATCGGTCACAAAGATAAAACGAGGGAATGAAAGAAATAAGGATGATGAAGAAAGAGATTAACAAGAAATGAAACGAGATGATGGAGAGAAAAGGACAAAACAAGAAATACGTACAGGATAAAAATGTAAATAGAAAACTAAAAAATTAATATACAAATAAAATGGAATAAGTAGAGATAATTAGATAAAGAGAGAGGATGAGAGAGGGAAAGAGTGGGAGAGAGGGAGACCGGAAGAGAGATACAGAGATAGAGACAGATAGGTAGAGAGACAGAGAGAGAGATAAATAAAGAGAGAGATAGAGAAATACTAAGATAGAGAGAGAGAAACGGGAGAAGGAGAACTTTAAGCAAAACATGCAAACAAAGTACACTTACATCACACATAAAAGCTGAAAAAAAATTACATATTTCCACAAATATCAACCTAGCTTTTATTTGTATACTCTTAATAGAAAGCTTGGTAGAGTGATCTATATCTACTGAAAGCTTAGCCTACCCCACCCCACCCCACCCAACCCCACCCCACCCCACCCCACCCCCTGCTTATTATACCTAACTCTACCTGGTGGGAGGTAAGGTTAGGGAGGTTAGGTTAGATTATATTAAGTTAGGGAGGTTAGGTTAGGTTAGGGAGGTTAGGTTAGGTTATATTAGGTTAGGGAGGTTAGGTTAGGTTAGGGAGGTTAGGTTAGGGAGTGAGAGACGGCGGGCGCGGAAGTGATTTTGACACTCGGACGTGCCCTGAATACCCCTTTTACCCCCCCTAATCTCCCTTATCTTCCTACCCCCCTTTATCTCCCATATCTCCCTTACCTCTACCCCTCTCCCCCTCTTATCTCCCTTATCCCTCTACCCCTACACCTCCATCCACTCCATCCACTCCATCCACTTATCCCTCTACCCCGACCCTCTACTCCTCCTATCACTCCACCCACTCCCTACATCCACCTCTCTCTCTCTCTTTCTCTCACACACACACACACACACACACACACACACACACACACACACACACACACACACACACACCACACACACACACATTACAAACTGTGTCGCCAACTTGAGCAGACGAAGAAGTTGACATTAGTTGGGGGGGAAAAAAAAACTTAGTCCGGAAAAGAACTCGAAGGAACTCATCATTTTCCTCTCGGTGGATCTAATAATGGGAAGTTTAATTGGGGGGGGGGGGGGGGGGGGGAAGGAGGACATACGTCAATTGGTCATTATAATATTCGTTGTTGTCATTGTCTATCATCGTTGTCGCCGTCATTGTCGTAGTCATTATCATCATCATCTTGGGATAGGTTTAGCTGAGGACAGGTTCGGTTTTGGTTAAGGTTTGGTTAGGTTTATTTCGGTTTTGGTTTAGGTTAGGTTAAGTTAGGTTTAGCTTTGGTTAGGATTATATTAGGTCAGGTTGGATTAGATAATATTATGTCGGCCTAGGATAGGTTGGGTAAGGTTAGGTTAGGTTAGGTTAGGTTAGGTTAGGTTAGGTTAGGTCAGGTTGGATTAGATATATTATGTCGGCCTAGGATCGGTTGGGTAAGGTTAGATCAAGTAGAGTTACGATAAGTTAGGTTAGGTTAAAGTAGGTTAGGAGAAGTTAGTTGAGGTTATTTTAGGTTAGGTTAGGTTAGGTTAGGTTATTTAAGGTTATTTAAGGTTATTTAATCATCAGGTGAAATAAACTGGAATGGCTAATCTTTAAATAACTTACTAGCCTCTCATTCTCTCTCCCCCTCTCACTTACACACACACACACACACACACACAGTCTCTCTCTCTCTCTCTCTCTCTCTCTCTCTCTCTCTCTCTCTCTCTCTCTCTCTCTCACACACACACACACACACACACACACACACACACACACACACTCTTGGACTTTAATATGGCGCTGTTGAAGAGGAAGGGGGAAGGTGAGAAGATGACGAGCAAGACTAGCCCCACCCCTGCTTACCGCCTCAATGTATTATGAATAAGAATATCGAGCGTGTGATCCGTGACGCCCCGGGCCTCTCGAGGGGTGAAATTTGGCCACGTAACTTTGTCTCATCTATAAATCGCTGAAGAATCACGGGGCATTCATATCCACGATCTTGAAGAGTGTGCAGTAGGGCAAATGCGAGGTGATATGGTGATGCAGCTTATAACGTGGTTGGTTGGGGTTGGTTGGGTTGGGCGTTGCTTTTGGTTGGGTTGGGTTAGATGAGGTTTGGTAGATTAGGTTTGGTTAGGTTAGGTTAGGTTAGGTTAGGTGAGTTTGCTATCTGTTCCTAAGGGTTGTGTATCATGAAGAAAGTGTAGTGTTGTCTCTCCGTAACATAAGAACATAAGAAAGTAAGGAGTCTGCAATAGGCCAGTTGGCCTGTGCATGGCAGCTCCTGTCGAGAGTTACTACCACTCTCTATCATCCATGAATCTATCTAGCCTCCTTTTGAAACTTTCCAGAGTTCCCGCACTTACTACAAAGATGCTAAGCTTGTTCCACTCGTCCACCACCCTATTTGTGAACCAGTTTCTTCCTATCTCCCTCCTAAACCTAAACTTATCCAACTTGAATCCGTTGCTCCGAGTCCTATCCTGCTCGGATATTATAAGAACTTTATCTATATCCCCTTTATTGATTCCTTTCACCCACTTAAATACTTCTATCATATCTCCCCGCACTCTTCGTCTTTCTAGGGAATGCAAGTTAAGTTTCTTTAACCTATCCTGATATGGAAGGTTCCTAAGTCCCGGAATCATTTTTGTCATTCTTCGCTGCACCGACTCTAGTGAATTTATATCCATTCTATAATAGGGGCACCAGAACTGAACCGCATAATCGAGGTGCGGCCTGACTAGCGCAAGATATAGTTGCAATAAGACCTCTGCACTCTTGTTACTTACACTTCTAGATATAAAACCCAATACTCTGTTTGCCTTATGTCGAACATTAACGCACTGTTTTCTAGGCCGTAGGTCCGGGCTTACAAGTACCCCTAGGTCTCTTTCACAAGTCGACTTCTCTAGGTTGATGTTGTTAAGGCTGTATACATTATAAGTATTTGTTCTTCCAATATTAAGTACGCTGCACTTGCTGGTGTTGAATTTCATTTGCCATTTTTCAGAACACCCCTGCAATTTATTTAGATCCTCCTGTAAGGCATTTGCATCCTGCCCTGAATTAATTCGCCGCCCTATTTTGGTGTCATCCGCAAACTTGCTTATGTCACTGCTGATCCCAGTATCTAGATCGTTTATGTAGATTATGAATAAGAGTGGGCCAAGTACTAACCCCTGGGGAACCCCACTGGTTACATAGCCCCACTCAGATTTACCACCATCTACTCTGACCCTCTGCGTTCTATCTGTGAGCCATGATTTTATCCAATTTAAAACTTTCCCCTCGATACCATGAGCCTTAATTTTTCTCAGAAGCCTCTGATGCGGTACTCTGTCAAATGCTTTGCTAAAGTCTAAGTAAATAACATCATAATTTTTCTCATTATCTACTACCTCGAAGACTTTCCTAAAAAACGTTAGCAGATTTGTTAGACAAGATTTTCCCTTTGTAAACCCATGTTGAGAATCGTAGATTAATTTGCTTTTCTCTAGATGCGATCGGATGCTATCTGCTATAATTGATTCAAGAAATTTCCCCACTACTGACGTCAAACTGACGTCACACACACACACACACACACAGTTCTGACGGAGGGAGGGTGTGTGTGTGTGTGTGTGAAGGAAGGGTTGTGATATTGTTGTGATATTTGCTCCGCCATAAATTTTACTGGTGGATAAAGAGTCACTTGGGTCCCACCTCCCGCCTCGCTGCACCCCCACCCCTAGTACCTTGCTGCATCCCGACCCCCCCCCCCCCACCTCGCTACACCCCACCCTGCCTAGCTGAACCCCCCCCCCCCGCCTCTTTGCACCTCACTCCGCCTCGCTACAATCCCTGCCTCGTTACAACCCCCCCCCCCCTGCCTCGCTGCACCACCCCCCATCTCGCTGAACCCCCACCTTGCTGCTCCTCCACCCGCCTCGCTGTACCCCCACCTTGCTTCTTCTCCACCCCCCTGCCTCGCTGCACCCCCGCCCCGCTACCTCTCATGATTTACGATGCGTGTTTACCTAGTTATTGAACCTACCGCCCCGACCAGAGCGCCAAATGCCGAAATCAAAACGTCTGATGGCAAGATGTGTGCTGATTGATCCCTTTTCCGTGATGACGTGCTGTGATTGGTTCTCTGCCGGCTAAGATGTGGTGTGATTGGCTCGTTTTCTATTAACCCTTTCTCATAATCGGCTAATTAGTCTAACCTAACCTAACCTAACCTTACCTAACCTAACCTAACCCACCCAGGTAGCGTTAGGTTGGTTAATCACCAGATGAAGAAGTAAGTCGGGGGGATGGGAGCTAATCTTCTTCAGGTGACCCAAGTTTTAACCATATCATCTGATATGACCGTGACCTGAACGTGACCTTTGACCCCCTGACTGCTAGAATTGTCACAATACATGTCTGCGCGTGTGTCCTCTATGTGTGTCTCTCTCTTTTTTTAGGGGGGTGTGGAGGGGGGTCTCTTGTTTACCATAACGAGACGTCAGTTATCCGGAAGAAACGACGAGACGATTATCCGTCGGAGGTCTGTCCCCAAATCCTGCGGATACTCGGGTCTACACAGGTGGTCGTCCATGAGAATGGTCTTGTATATTGAAACAGTAAACATGCAACAGCGTGGTCATGAGGGCGAAAAGCCATGTAGGTGTGTCGTTATGTGGTCGTGCTGTTGTGTAGTCATGAAGCAGCGGGGTAGTGCAGGAGTATGGTCATGTTCAGAAATAGGTACAATGAACTATCTCGGAATGTTAAGAAAAATGTAAGGGGGCCAAAGAGGGTCTACGAAATCAGGATAGCAAGAGAATCCAAGGCAAATCCCAAGGAATTTTTCCAGGTGTAGAGGACAAATGTCAAGAACAAAGTGGGACCCTTAAAGTCAGAGGGAGGGGAAGTGATCGATGAGAGTGAGAAAATATGCATAGCATGAAACAGCTATAGTACTTCTTATCAGTTTTCACAGAAGAATTTCACGAGGAAATTCCAGAGGTGGAACTGATACTTGGGGGAAATGAAGAAGAGAAATTAAAGAATATCAATATCAGAAAAGAGGATGTTCTTAAGAAGATAAATAAATTAAAGAAGACAAAATCCCCAAGGCCGGATGAAATTTTCCCTCGAGTTTTGAAAGAGTGTAAGGACCCCTCGTATTATATTTACAAAATCATTAGACACGGGAGTTGTGCCAGACTTGGGGAAGCAGGCAACTGTAGTACCCATATTCAAAACGGGAGATGGAGCATCGACGTCAAATTACCGGCCGATTAGTTTGACGTCAGTAGTGGGGAAATTTCTTGAATCAATTATAGCAAATAGCATCCGATCGCATTTGGAGAAAAGCAAATTAATCTACGACTCTCAACGTGGGTTTACAAAGGGAAAATCTTGTCTAACAAATCTGCTGACGTTTTTTAGGAAAGTCTTCGAGGTAGTAGATAATAACGAAAATTGCGATGTTATTTACTTATACTTTAGCAAAGCGTTTGGCAGAGTACCGCATCAGAGGCTTCTGAGAAAAGTTAAGGCGCATGGTATCGTGGGGAACTTTTTAAATTGGATAAAATTATGGCTCACCGATAGAACACAGAGGGTCAGCGTAGATGGTGTTAAATCTGAGTGGGGCTGTGTAACCAGTGGGGTTCCCCAGGGGTCAGTACTGGGCCCACTCCTGCTCATAATCTACATAAACGATCTAGATACTGGGATCAGCAGTGACATAAGCAGTTTGCGGATGACACCATAATAGGGCGGCAGATTAATTCAGGGCAGGATGTAAATGCACTACAGGAGGATTAAAATAAACTGCAGGAGTGGTCAGAAAAATGGCAAATATAATTCAACACCAGCAAGTGCAGCGTACTTAATATTGGAAAAACAAATACTGTCAATGTATACAGCCTTAACAACATCAACCTAGAGAAGTCGACTTGTGAAAGAGACTTAGGGGTACTTGTAAGCCCTGACCTACGGCCTAGAAAACAGTGCGTTAATTTTCGAAATAAGGCAAGCGGAGTATAAGGTTTTATATCTAGAAGTGTAAATAATACGAGTGCAGAGGTCTAATTGCAACTATATCTTGTGCTAGTCAGGCCGCACCTCGATTATGCTCTTCAGTTTTAGTGCCCTTATTATAGAATGGATATCAATTCACTAGAGTCGATGCAGCGAAGAATGACGAAAATGATTCCGGGACTTAGAAACCTTCCATATCAGGATAGGTTAAAGAAACTTAACTTGCATTCCCTAGAAAGACGAAGAGTGCGGGGAGATATGATAGAAATATTTAAGTGGGTGAAAGGAATCAATAAAGGAGATATATATAAAGTTCTTATAATATCCGAGCAGGATAGGACTCGTAGTAACGGATTTAAGTTGGATAAGTTTAGGTTTAGGAGGGAGATTGGAAGGAACTGGTTCACAAATAGGGTGGTAGATGAGTGGAACAAGCTTAGCAAATTTGTAGTAAGTGCTGGAACGCTGGGAAGTCTTAAAAGGAGGCTAGATAGATTCATGGATGATAGAGAGTGGTAGTAACTCTCGACAGGAGCTCCCATGCACAGGCCAACCGGCCTATTGCAGACTCCATATTTTCTTATGTTCTTATGCTGTAGCGGGGTGGTGCAGTATTTTGGTCGTGGAGGGATGTAGTCGTGCTGTAGCGGGGTCGTGCAGGAGTGTGGTCGTGCAGGAGTGTGGTTGTGCAGTATTGTGGTAGTGGAGGGGTGTGATCGTGCAGTAGTGTGGTCGTGCAGGAGTGTGGTTGTGCAGTATTGTGGTAGTGGAGGGGTGTGATCGTGCAGTAGTGTGGTCGTGCAGGAGTGTGGTTGTGCAGTATTGTGGTAGTGGAGGGGTGTGATCGTGCAGTAGTGTGGTTGCGCTGTAGTGTGGTCGTGCTGTAGCGGGATCGTGCAGCAGAGTGGTTGTGCTTTATCGGAATCGTGCGATAACGGGGTGGTGCAGGAGCGTGGTCGTACATTAACTAGGTCGTGGTCGTACCTGGGAGGCTGGTATACGTAAGGTAAGGCCAGTGGGCTCGGCGTACTGATCCACGTACTCCCGCCGTGCCTGTGAGGGGGAGAAGTGACCAAGTTAGTACGGCAGAATCCGTGTGTGTGTGTGTGTGTGTGTGTGTGTCAATATCTATCATATATAACCCGTCAATTACTACATGAGTGTTTATATATCAAATTTATATACATATTTAAACTATACACATAACTAACACAAATATACATTGCCCGTCATACATATCTATACATGGTGTCTTTACATGGCAGTCATTAAATAAAATAACCCTCTTGCCAACTAATACACACACAAAAATAAAAATAAAATAAATTACTTACAATATATTCCACATGGAGAGAACAGACATATTTTTGTTTATTGTCTAAATGAATCAATTAATATTTGACGATTGTTGAAACGTGGAAATTTGTTGTTGTTGATTCAGTTGATTTTTACAGAGAGCTTTTGTATAATTTATTCGTTGACAGTCAATAAACCTCAATGATGATAATGGTGAGGACTGTAATGGTAACAATGAGGGTAATTATGGTGATGATGATGATGATGATGATATTATTATTACAACTACGACTACTACTTTTACTAATGTTGATACTACTACTACTACTACTACTACTACTTTTTTTTTACAACGTGGCTTCCAGCCTTCCCCAATAGCCACACCTTCGCCGCCATTTTATTACCTTAAAATTAAATATCCTAATACATAAGTAGCTACCCTAGCTGTGTTGAGTTAGTTGAGCCGCAGATCTATGCGGCATTCAGTGACTGGTGCCTCATAGTCAATATCTGCAATTGTTGTCGGGATCGGGGCAGAAGCTCTCGTTCCCCTGAGGCAAAGCAAAGCCGACCTAAGGAGAGAGAAGGACAGTCGACATCTCATCCAGGTTGTAACGTAACTTCTGGGCTGCTGCTTCTGTTCGGAGATCACCTCCGCGAGTCTGGCGTAGAAGCATCTTACACTTGGTCCCATCCCACCGGAGGTTGTGAACACTAGAGGAGTGAAGCTGCCTTGATCAGCGTTCTGAATTCTCTCCCCATATGCCCTTATCTTGTCGTTTGCGTTCCTCCTATGTGCAGCATCGAGAGCTAAGTTACGGTGACATTCGGCCATGGGATAAAAAATCCTGATGTCGAAGAAGGCTCGCTGTCCCCGCGTCCGGAATCCTCGAGCACTGACGTCAGCACGGGCTTCATTAGATGTGTTTGAAGGCCTATTTTGGAAATTCTCACCGTCCAATGGAAGGAGGGTCGGTTCTACCCTGACATCACGGCAGATTTCCTTCAACATATTTGCTGTGAGATCCCTTACTTCGTCATGCCTCATGCATATGAAGCCCCTTTCTTGCACACCATGGCGTGATCGGCGTCATAGGAAGAGCCACACACGTATTGGGAGGGCAAACCTTCACTGGGCTATCGTACCTTAGAGCAATGGCATCTGTAAATTCTTGTTTATTGAGATTGAAACCATTTGCCCTTATCGGTAACGTAGTTAACCAGTTCGAGGCGCCCACCTCCTGCGCTATAGCTACTTTTTTTTCACATTCTCTGGTACTTGCAACAACAGTTGCTGCAACTTATCACTTTGGCTGTGCTGTCGCTCTGTCGTAATGGACCTTCGAATCTCGTTTACTTCACTGGTATCCACCTCCCCTGTTGCGTTCTGAGCTATTATGTGGTCCGTGAGGGCGGCCGTGAGCTTAACTGAGTTTCGATGTTCCGTGGCAGCAATCTCCTCTAGATTGGTCAATCCCATACCTCCCTGTCTCGGTGGTAGTGCAAGGAGTGATCTTTCTGCTGGGGTTAAGTGAGGGTGTTTCACTAATTTGGGAATGAGATTGATGCTGAGGGTGGAGGAGGGGACCAATATCTGGGATAGTGTGCATCAGGTAGTTCCAGCGATGCTTGACTCCATGGGTGAATGCCGCAAAAGCCGCATGTGGCTCTGTGTTAGCAATCTCAGACAGAGCTTGGATTTCCCTAACCCACTCATTCACCTTTCCTGTTACGTACTCAGTCTTGAAGTCAGTCGTGCTGATTACTGCGCTTAGGTGTCTTTGGCCATCCTCTGTTATTTTGACCTCAGTTCCACCGATCACCTCCATTGCCCGTTCATAATGATCTGGCTTCACAATGAGGAAGGACTTGCTGGCATTTGGGTGGTACCCTATTTGTGGGCCTCGCGATGTCACCAGGTCCCATCACTTTTTGATGTCCTCCACTTTTCCTGCTCCTGTAAGGTCATCAGCATATGCCACTTGTTTGACCTAAGTTATTTCAAATTTTATTGTGTGTTGGAGCACTGATTGGCCTATTGCATACATTGCCATTGCAACAGGGTCCCCCTGCGTTGTTCCCACGGTTGACTGTATGATGGTATCACCTCTTAGAGCAGGGGTTCTCAACCGGGGGGGGGAATTTCCCCCCCTCAGGTTTTCAGGGGGGGGGGGGAAACTGATACTAATATGGAAAACATAAAGGATTTTCAGTATTATATGCATATTATTTGGAATGCACTTTTTGAGGCAGACAATCTTGGAAAGGAGGGGGGAATGACATTCTACATATGGTGAAAGGGGTGCATGGGGCAAACAAGGTTGAAAACCACTGTCTTAGAGCCTTGTTGTTTGCTATATAGAGGTCTGATCGATTCCTATGGGTGTTTTCAACATACATTGCAAAGCTTGGACACTTGATCTTGATGTTGTGCAATGCGACCTTGCGGTTAAGTATGTTGAATGCGTTTGAAGCGTCCACCAGGAGAACGGCTTCATAATCACGCTGCTCAAATATCATTCTCATGGCATGAATGGCAGTTTCTCCTCCAGCTTGTTGGCCAGCACAAACTTGCAGGTTCCCTGCTGCTGCCCTGACATCATCCTTTACCACCTCCATTATGCATTTTCCGATGATCCGCCTCAGCACTTCCCCCACCCCTATAGGCCTACATCCTGGATTCTTATCCAGGGGAATGAGGCGGCAGGCCGTCAGAGCATGGAGGTGTTGGCAGTACGAGGATGCCAGCTTTCTTGCACGGACGGCAATGGCAGTGCAGAGATCACTTGCTACGGGGCCAAACTTGTTAGTGCTATGGATGACTCTCCAACCGTTTGCATCCAAACCTGAAGGGCCTGCACCTCCTCGAGTCTTCAGTGCCTTTTTCCGCAACTTCCCTCCTGTTTTTTTCTCGAACAGGACAGCATTTAGTGGGATATAGTCACCCTGGAACCTGATGCCTTCGTCTTCACTTGCAGGGGGATGTTTTTCTTTTAGTTATTTTAATGTCTCTCTGTTTATTGGCAGAACCTCACCGGAGGATTCCTCTGTGAGAGATATTACCGCCAAAGACACTTTTCCCACACGCATTTTGTTTCCAAACTTTCTTGCAACGTCATCGGTGTTTTGCTTTCCGTCTCCTATAAATTCTAGTCTCTCCTGCAGTGTTCTTGCTTCACTAGGAGATCACATTGTCAATCTTCTCTTCATTGCTGCCGCATTTTCTTTGTGCTTAGTCTTTGTGTGTGTCCTCTGACAGAATACATGTGGTATTATTGCCAGTATTTGAAGAGCTAAAGGGGCAAGGAAGCAGTCCTGAGTGTACTCGGTTCTGAGGCGAGTCATCTCCTGAATCATTTCTTTGGTGGCCGCACACTTGGGTGGTTTAAACAGGTTAGCTGGCGACCACCTGACAATTTCTGAGTAAGTTACCTTTAACCCTTATGTCCTCATTTTCCATCGACATGCCATTCCACTGTGGTGGCTGTCTACTACTACTACTACTACTACTACTACTACTACTACTACTACTACTACTACTACTACTACTACTACTACTATTAATGTGAATAATAATAATAATAATGATAATAATGTGATAAGGACAAAAAAATAGAAATAATGAAAAGAGTAATAACTAAAAAAAAATAACTGATACCATTTTTAACACACACACACACACACACACACACACCTTCACCTTCACTTTTAACGTACGTGTGTGTGTGACATTGTTAAACACATAAACCTCTTACCACCCTCCACCCCCCCCCCCGTATTTTATTGGCTTCAGGACAAGTTCACTTCTCTCAACTACAACTGAAATCAACCTCTTCCCTTCCATCCCCCCGCCAACCCCATCTCCCCACCCCACACCATCCTCTCCAACCCCATCTCCCCACCCCACACCATCCTCTCCAACCCCATCTCCCCACCCCACACCATTCTCTCCAACCCCAACTCCTCTTCCCTCTCTTATCGGGATTCGAAGCCGAGAAGAGCAGATGCCAATTTTCGACCCGCCGTGAGTTTTAGCAGTCGGTGGGGGAGTGTAGTTGTGGCGTGTTATTGGCCGGGAGTCACCTAGAGTGGGTCCCAGGTTTTCAGGTGTTTAGCGTCAGGTGTACCTAGAGTGGGTCCCAGGTATTCAGGTGTTTCGCGTCAGGTGTGTTGTTAATACTGGGGTTGATATCTAAGGTGGAGGTACAGTGTTTTGTCATGTGGGTCTGTCAAGTCCTCGATAGTCCTCCTCCTCCTCCTCCTCTTCTTAACTGCCCCATTCATCTTTTTCTCTCATGTCACGCGTTCTCTCTCTCTCTCTCTCTCCCTCTCTCTTATACCCCACTTATACCCCACTCACCGCCTTTCGCCTTCCTCTCACCCCACTCACTCACTCCCCACCCCACTTACCGAATCACTCTCACCCCACTCACCGCCTCCCTCTCACCCCACTCACCTCCTCCCTCTCACTCCACTCACCGCCTCCCTCTCACCGTCTCCCACTCACCGGGTGGCCCTGCAGGTACCAGGTGATGGTGGGGGTTGGACCAGACGCGGGGAAGTTCTCGGGTTTACACCGTAGGTTGATATCGTCGTTGTTGTCGTACACGTCACGCGCCCCCGCGATCACCGGTGGGGACAGTGGCTCGTCTGGCGAAGGAAAGACAGTAGTTAGCGTTACATGAAGTGTTACCGTATCTCTGGTTAGTGTTACGTGTTATATTCCTGTTACTGTTACGTGATTAACTTGGTCTTGTTTGTCTATTAATGGTTTACGAGGGTCTGTGAGGGTGACTTGTTAGATATAAGACCTGTTATGGAGAGAAGGAGGAGGCGGAGAAGGGGACAAGAAGAAGGAATAGGAGCATGAGGAGAGGGAGAGGAGTAGGAGGAAGAGAAGGAGAGAGAAGAGGGTCTTGTTTGATGTGCATATAATAAATAATGTCACTTTGTACATGATCTCTCTCTCTCTCTCTCTCTCTCTCTCTCTCTCTCTCTCTCTCTCTCTCTCTCTATATATATATTTATATATATATATATATATATATATATATATATATATATATATATATATATATATATATATATATATATATATATATATATATGTTTTCTCTTCCACTTTTCATTTCTTTGTTTTTATTTTTCTTTCTTTGAATTTCTTTGTTTCTCTTGTTTGTCTTTAGTTTTCTTTATTTTCCCCTGTCTCTCTCTTTGTCTGTGTCACTCACTCTCTATATGTTTGTTTGTGTCTCTCACTCTGTCTTTATTTGTCATTTATGTCATTCTTTCTCTCCTCTGTTCTCTCTCTATGCATCAGTGTCACCCCATTATTCTCCTACTCTGTGGTTCACTTCAGCACCAGATATCAGAAACACTCCACCTCCTTCACTCTGTCTATGTCTCCTTACACGTCTCTTTTCTCTACCTGTATTCAGTATTTTTATTCACATTTCTATTAAGTCTCTTTCGTAATGTGATTTTTTGTTTTACTTTTTTCTTAAGGCAATAGAAGTGTGTGTGTGTGTGTGTGTGTGTGTGTGTGTGTGTGTGTGTGTGTGTGTGTGTGTGTGTGTGCGTAGGTGAGGAACAATTTGCTAATGGGTGTTGCTGGAGCCAAGATTCTTTATTGTCTATTGTTCTCTTTATTGAGTTATTATTATTATTATTACTATTATTATTATTATTAATACATCTATTGTCATCACTTATTACAATTGATATATATTCGTTTACTAATATATCTATTTAAATTCAGGTACAATATCTTATATAGTTAACCAAAAGCAGCACATACACACACACACACCCACACACACACACACACACACACCATCCTCGTACACACAGACATACCTTCCTCACACACACACACACCATCCTCATACACTGACATACCTTCCTCACACACACACACACCATCCTCATACACAGACATACCTTCCTCACACACACACACACACCATCCTCATACACTGACATACCTTCCTCACACACACACACACCATCCTCATACACTGACATACCTTCCTCACACACACACACACCATCCTCATACACAGACATACCTTCCTCACACACACACACACACCATCCTCATACACTGACATACCTTCCTCACACACACACACACACCATCCTCATACACTGACATACCTTCCTCACACACACACACACACCATCCTCATACACTGACATACCTTCCTCACACACACACACACACCATCCTCATACACACAGACATACCTTCCTCACACACACACACACACACCATCCTCATACACTGACATACCTTCCTCACACACACACACACCATCCTCATACACTGACATACCTTCCTCACACACACACACACCATCCTCATACACTGACATACCTTCCTCACACACACACACACACCATCCTCATACACAGACATACCTTCCTCACACACACACACACACACACCATCCTCATACACTGACATACCTTCCTCACACACACACACACCATCCTCATACACTGACATACCTTCCTCACACACACACACACACACCATCCTCATACACTGACATACCTTCCTCACCCACACACACACCATCCTCATACACTGACATACCTTCCTCACACACACACACACACCATCCTCATACACTGACATACCTTCCTCACACACACACACACACCATCCTCATACACTGACATACCTTCCTCACACACACACACACACACCATCCTCATACACTGACATACCTTCCTCACACACACACACACACCATCCTCATACACTGACATACCTTCCTCACACACACACACACACCATCCTCATACACAGACATACCTTCCTCACACACACACACACACACCATCCTCATACACTGACATACCTTCCTCACACACACACACACACCATCCTCATACACTGACATACCTTCCTCACACACACACACACACCATCCTCATACACTGACATACCTTCCTCACACACACACACACACCATCCTCATACACTGACATACCTTCCTCACACACACACACACCATCCTCATACACTGACATACCTTCCTCACACACACACACACCATCCTCATACACTGACATACCTTCCTCACACACACACACACACACCATCCTCATACACTGACATACCTTCCTCACACACACACACACCATCCTCATACACAGACATACCTTCCTCACACACACACACACACACCATCCTCATACACACAGACATACCTTCCTCACACACACACACACCATCCTCATACACTGACATACCTTCCTCACACACACACACACACCATCCTCATACACTGACATACCTTCCTCACACACACACACACCATCCTCATACACTGACATACCTTCCTCACACACACACACACACACACACCATCCTCATACACACAGACATACCTTCCTCACACACACACACACACCATCCTCATACACTGACATACCTTCCTCACACACACACACACACCATCCTCATACACTGACATACCTTCCTCACACACACACACACACACCATCCTCATACACACAGACATACCTTCCTCACACACACACACACACCATCCTCATACACTGACATACCTTCCTCACACACACACACACACCATCCTCATACACTGACATACCTTCCTCACACACACACACACACACACACCATCCTCGTACACACAGACATACCTTCCTCACACACACACACACACCATCCTCATACACTGACATACCTTCCTCACACACACACACACCATCCTCATACACTGACATACCTTCCTCACACACACACACACACCATCCTCATACACACAGACATACCTTCCTCACACACACACACACACCATCCTCATACACTGACATACCTTCCTCACACACACACACACACCATCCTCATACACTGACATACCTTCCTCACACACACACACACACACCATCCTCATACACTGACATACCTTCCTCACACACACACACACACCATCCTCATACACACAGACATACCTTCCTCACACACACACACCATCCTCATACACTGACATACCTTCCTCACACACACACACACACACCATCCTCATACACTGACATACCTTCCTCACACACACACACCACACACACACACACACACCATCCTCGTACACACAGACATACCTTCCTCACACACACACACACACACACCATCCTCATACACTGACATACCTTCCTCACACACACACACACACCATCCTCATACACTGACATACCTTCCTCACACACACACACACACCATCCTCATACACACAGACATACCTTCCTCACACACACACACACACCATCCTCATACACACAGACATACCTTCCTCACACACACACACACACCATCCTCATACACTGACATACCTTCCTCACACACACACACACACCATCCTCATACACTGACATACCTTCCTCACACACACACACACACACCATCCTCATACACTGACATACCTTCCTCACACACACACACACACCATCCTCATACACTGACATACCTTCCTCACACACACACACACACCATCCTCATACACTGACATACCTTCCTCACACACACACACACACCATCCTCATACACACAGACATACCTTCCTCACACACACACACACACCATCCTCATACACTGACATACCTTCCTCACACACACACACACACCATCCTCAAACACTGACATACCTTCCTCACACACACACACACACCATCCTCATACACAGACATACCTTCCTCACACACACACACACACCATCCTCATACACTGACATACCTTCCTCACACACACACACACACACACACCATCCTCATACACTGACATACCTTCCTCACACACACACACACACACACACAACACACACACACACCATCCTCACACGACATACCTTCCTCACACACACACACACACCATCCTCATACACTGACATACCTTCCTCACACACACACACACACCATCCTCATACACTGACATACCTTCCTCACACACACACACACACCATCCTCATACACACAGACATACCTTCCTCACACACACACACACACACCATCCTCATACACACAGACATACCTTCCTCACACACACACACACACCATCCTCATACACTGACATACCTTCCTCACACACACACACACACCATCCTCATACACAGACATACCTTCCTCACACACACACACACCATCCTCATACACTGACATACCTTCCTCACACACACACACACCATCCTCATACACTGACATACCTTCCTCACACACACACACACACCATCCTCATACACGACATACCTTCCTCACACACACACACACCATCCTCATACACTGACATACCTTCCTCACACACACACACACACCATCCTCATACACTGACATACCTTCCTCACACACACACACACACCATCCTCATACACTGACATACCTTCCTCACACACACACACACCATCCTCATACACACAGACATACCTTCCTCACACACACACACACACCATCCTCATACACTGACATACCTTCCTCACACACACACACACACACCATCCTCATACACTGACATACCTTCCTCACACACACACACACACACCATCCTCATACACTGACATACCTTCCTCACACACACACACACACCATCCTCATACACTGACATACCTTCCTCACACACACACACACACCAACCTCATACACTGACATACCTTCCTCACACACACACACACACCATCCTCATACACTGACATACCTTCCTCACACACACACACACACACCATCCTCATACACACGACATACCTTCCTCACACACACACACACACCATCCTCATACACTGACATACCTTCCTCACACACACACACACACCATCCTCATACACTGACATACCTTCCTCACACACACACACACACACCATCCTCATACACTGACATACCTTCCTCACACACACACACACCATCCTCATACACTGACATACCTTCCTCACACACACACACACCATCCTCATACACACAGACATACCTTCCTCACACACACACACACACACACCATCCTCATACACTGACATACCTTCCTCACACACACACACACACACACACCATCCTCATACACTGACATACCTTCCTCACACACACACACACACCACATACACTCCTCACACACACACACTACACACACACCATCCTCATACACTGACATACCTTCCTCACCACACACACACACATCCACACACGACATCCTCATACACAACACCTCCTCACCACACACACACACACACCATCCTCATACACTGACATACCTTCCTCACACACACACACACACCATCCTCATACACTGACATACCTTCCTCACACACACACACACACCATCCTCATACACTGACATACCTTCCTCACACACACACACACACCATCCTCATACACTGACATACCTTCCTCACACACACACACACACCATCCTCATACACTGACATACCTTCCTCACACACACACACACACCATCCTCATACCACAGACATACCTTCCTCACACACACACACACACCATCCTCATACACTGACATACCTTCCTCACACACACACACACACCATCCTCATACACTGACATACCTTCCTCACACACACACACACACCATCCTCATACACTGACATACCTTCCTCACACACACACACACACCATCCTCATACACAGACATACCTTCCTCACACACACACACACCATCCTCATACACTGACATACCTTCCTCACACACACACACACCATCCTCATACACAGACATACCTTCCTCACACACACACACACACCATCCTCATACACTGACATACCTTCCTCACACACACACACACACCATCCTCATACACTGACATACCTTCCTCACACACACACACACACCATCCTCATACACTGACATACCTTCCTCACACACACACACACACCATCCTCATACACTGACATACCTTCCTCACACACACACACACACCATCCTCATACACTGACATACCTTCCTCACACACACACACACACCATCCTCATACACTGACATACCTTCCTCACACACACACACACACACCATCCTCATACACTGACATACCTTCCTCACACACACACACACACCATCCTCATACACGACATACATTCCTCACACACACACACACACCATCCTCATACACTGACATACCTTCCTCACACACACACACACACCATCCTCATACACTGACATACCTTCCTCACACACACACACACACCATCCTCATACACACAGACATACCTTCCTCACACACACACACACACCATCCTCATACACTGACATACCTTCCTCACACACACACACACACCATCCTCATACACTGACATACCTTCCTCACACACACACACACACACCATCCTCATACACTGACATACCTTCCTCACACACACACACACACCATCCTCATACACTGACATACCTTCCTCACACACACACACACACCATCCTCATACACTGACATACCTTCCTCACACACACACACACCATCCTCATACACTGACATACCTTCCTCACACACACACACACACCATCCTCATACACTGACATACCTTCCTCACACACACACACACACTACACCACACACACACACACCATCCTCATACACTGACATACCTTCCTCACACACACACACACACCATCCTCATACACTGACATACCTTCCTCACACACACACACACACCATCCTCATACACTGACATACCTTCCTCACACACACACACACACCATCCTCATACACTGACATACCTTCCTCACACACACACACACACCATCCTCATACACTGACATACCTTCCTCACACACACACACACACCATCCTCATACACGACATACCTTCCTCACACACACACACACCATCCTCATACACTGACATACCTTCCTCACACACACACACACACCATCCTCGTACACACAGACATACCTTCCTCACACACACACACACACCATCCTCATACACTGACATACCTTCCTCACACACACACACACACCATCCTCATACACTGACATACCTTCCTCACACACACACACACACCATCCTCATACACTGACATACCTTCCTCACACACACACACACACACCATCCTCATACACTGACATACCTTCCTCACACACACACACACACCATCCTCATACACTGACATACCTTCCTCACACACACACACACACCATCCTCATACACTGACATACCTTCCTCACACACACACACACACCATCCTCATACACTGACATACCTTCCTCACACACACACACACACCATCCTCATACACTGACATACCTTCCTCACACACACACACACACACCATCCTCATACACTGACATACCTTCCTCACACACACACACACACCATCCTCATACACTGACATACCTTCCTCACACACACACACACACCATCCTCATACACTGACATACCTACCTCACACACACACACACACCATCCTCATACACAGACATACCTTCCTCACACACACACACACACCATCCTCATACACTGACATACCTTCCTCACACACACACACACACCATCCTCATACACTGACATACCTTCCTCACACACACACACACACCATCCTCATACACAGACATACCTTCCTCACACACACACACACCATCCTCATACACTGACATACCTTCCTCACACACACACACACACCATCCTCATACACTGACATACCTTCCTCACACACACACACACACACCATCCTCATACACTGACATACCTTCCTCACACACACACACACACCATCCTCATACACTGACATACCTTCCTCACACACACACACACACACCATCCTCATACACTGACATACCTTCCTCACACACACACACACACCATCCTCATACACTGACATACCTTCCTCACACACACACACACACCATCCTCATACACTGACATACCTTCCTCACACACACACACACACCATCCTCATACACTGACATACCTTCCTCACACACACACACACACCATCCTCATACACTGACATACCTTCCTCACACACACACACACACACCATCCTCATACACATGACATAACTTCCTCACACACACACACACACCATCCTCATACACTGACATACCTTCCTCACACACACACACACACCATCCTCATACACTGACATACCTTCCTCACACACACACACACACACCATCCTCATACACTGACATACCTTCCTCACACACACACACACACCATCCTCATACACTGACATACCTTCCTCACACACACACACACACCATCCTCATACACTGACATACCTTCCTCACACACACACACACACACCATCCTCATACACTGACATACCTTCCTCACACACACACACACACCATCCTCATACACTGACATACCTTCCTCACACACACACACACACCATCCTCATACACTGACATACCTTCCTCACACACACACACACACCATCCTCATACACTGACATACCTTCCTCACACACACACACACACCATCCTCATACACTGACATACCTTCCTCACACACACACACACACACCATCCTCATACACTGACATACCTTCCTCACACACACACACACCATCCTCATACACTGACATACCTTCCTCACACACACACACACACCATCCTCATACACTGACATACCTTCCTCACACACACACACACACACCATCCTCATACACTGACATACCTTCCTCACACACACACACACACACCATCCTCATACACTGACATACCTTCCTCACACACACACACACACCATCCTCATACACTGACATACCTTCCTCACACACACACACACACCATCCTCATACACTGACATACCTTCCTCACACACACACACACACCATCCTCATACACTGACATACCTTCCTCACACACACACACACACCATCCTCATACACTGACATACCTTCCTCACACACACACACACACCATCCTCATACACACAGACATACCTTCCTCACACACACACACACACCATCCTCATACACAGACATACCTTCCTCACACACACACACACCATCCTCATACACACAGACATACCTTCCTCACACACACACACACACCATCCTCATACACTGACATACCTTCCTCACACACACACACACACCATCCTCATACACAGACATACCTTCCTCACACACACACACACACCATCCACAAACACAGACATACCTTCCTCACACACACACACACACACCATCCTCATACACTGACATACCTTCCTCACACACACACACACACCATCCTCATACACTGACATACCTTCCTCACACACACACACACACCATCCTCATACACACAGACATACCTTCCTCACACACACACACACACCATCCTCATACACACAGACATACCTTCCTCACACACACACACACACACCATCCTCATACACTGACATACCTTCCTCACACACACACACACACCATCCTCATACACACAGACATACCTTCCTCACACACACACACACCATCCTCGTACACACAGACATACCTTCCTCACACACACACACACCATCCTCATACACTGACATACCTTCCTCACACACACACACACACACCATCCTCATACACTGACATACCTTCCTCACACACACACACACACACCATCCTCATACACTGACATACCTTCCTCACACACACACACACACCATCCTCATACACTGACATACCTTCCTCACACACACACACACCATCCTCATACACTGACATACCTTCCTCACACACACACACACACCATCCTCATACACTGACATACCTTCCTCACACACACACACACCATCCTCATACACTGACATACCTTCCTCACACACACACACACACCATCCTCATACACTGACATACCTTCCTCACACACACACACACACACCATCCTCATACACAGACATACCTTCCTCACACACACACACACACCATCCTCATACACTGACATACCTTCCTCACACACACACACACACCATCCTCATACACTGACATACCTTCCTCACACACACACACACACCATCCTCATACACTGACATACCTTCCTCACACACACACACACACACCATCCTCATACACTGACATACCTTCCTCACACACACACACACCATCCTCATACACTGACATACCTTCCTCACACACACACACACACACCATCCTCATACACTGACATACCTTCCTCACACACACACACACACCATCCTCATACACTGACATACCTTCCTCACACACACACACACACCATCCTCATACACTGACATACCTTCCTCACACACACACACACACCATCCTCATACACACAGACATACCTTCCTCACACACACACACACACCATCCTCATACACTGACATACCTTCCTCACACACACACACACATCCTCATACACTGACATACCTTCCTCACACACACACACACCATCCTCATACACAGACATACCTTCCTCACACACACACACACCATCCTCATACACTGACATACCTTCCTCACACACACACACACACCATCCTCATACACTGACATACCTTCCTCACACACACACACACACCATCCTCATACACTGACATACCTTCCTCACACACACACACACCATCCTCATACACTGACATACCTTCCTCACACACACACACACACACACCATCCTCATACACACAGACATACCTTCCTCACACACACACACACACACCATCCTCATACACAGACATACCTTCCTCACACACACACACACACCATCCTCATACACTGACATACCTTCCTCACACACACACACACATCCTCATACACGACATACTCCTCACACACACACACACCATCCTCTACACTGACATACCTTCCTCACACACACACACACACATCCTACACGACATCCTCATCACACACACACATGACATACCTTCCTCACACACACACACACACCATCCTCATACACTGACATACCTTCCTCACACACACACACACACCATCCTCATACACTGACATACCTTCCTCACACACACACACACACCATCCTCATACACTGACATACCTTCCTCACACACACACACACACACACACCATCCTCATACACTGACATACCTTCCTCACACACACACACCACACACACACACACCATCCTCATACACACAGACATACCTTCCTCACACACACACACACACCATCCTCATACACTGACATACCTTCCTCACACACACACACACACCATCCTCATACACACAGACATACATTCCTCACACACACACACACACCATCCTCATACACTGACAGACCTTCATCACACACACACACACACCACACATCCTCATACACTGACATACCTTCCTCACACACACACACACACCATCCTCATACACTGACATACCTTCCTCACACACACACACACACCATCCTCATACACACAGACATACCTTCCTCACACACACACACACACACCATCCTCATACACTGACATACCTTCCTCACACACACACACACCATCCTCTACACGCAGACATACCTTCCTCACACACACACACACACCATCCTCATACACTGACATACCTTCCTCACACACACACACACACCATACTCTCACACACAGACATACCTTCCTCACACCCACACACACCATCCTCATACACGACATACCTCCTCACACACACACACACCATCCTCATACACTGACATACCTTCCTCACACACACACACACACCATCCTCATACACAGACATACCTTCCTCACACACACACACACACACCATCCTCATACACAGACATACCTTCCTCACACACACACACACACCATCCTCATACACACAGACATACCTTCCTCACACACAAACACACCATCAACATACACAGACATACCTTCCTCACACACACACACACACCATCCTCATACACTGACATACCTTCCTCACACACACACACACACACCATCCTCATACACTGACATACCTTCCTCACACACACACACACACACCATCCTCATACACTGACATACCTTCCTCACACACACACACACACACCATCCTCATACACACAGACATACCTTCCTCACACACACACACACACCATCCTCATACACTGACATACCTTCCTCACACACACACACACACCATCCTCATACACTGACATACCTTCCTCACACACACACACACACCATCCTCATACACTGACATACCTTCCTCACACACACACACACACCATCCTCATACACACAGACATACCTTCCTCACACACACACACACCATCCTCATACACTGACATACCTTCCTCACACACACACACACCATCCTCATACACTGACATACCTTCCTCACACACACACACACACCATCCTCATACACTGACATACCTTCCTCACACACACACACACACACACACACACACACACACACCATCCTCATACACATGACATACCTTCCTCACACACACACACGCACACACACACACACACCATCCTCATACACACAGACATACCTTCCTCACACACACACACACCATCCTCATACAATGACATACCTTCCTCACACACAAACACACACACACACACACACCATCCTCATACACACAGACATACCTTCCTCACACACACACACACACACACACATACACACACACACACCATCCTCATACACACAGACATACCCTCCTCACACACACACACACACACACACACACACACACACACACACACACACACACACACCATCCTCACACACACAGACACACCTTCCTCACACACACACACACACACACACACACACACACACACACACACACCATCCTCATACACACAGACATACCTTCCTCACACACACACACACACACACACACACACACACACACACACACACCATCCTCATACACACACACACACCATCCTCACACACACACACACACAACACATACACACACACACACCATCCTCATACACACAGACATACCTCCTCACACGCACACACACACACACACACACACAACACACACACACACACACACACACACCATCCTCACACACACAGACAACACCTTCCTCACACACACACACACACACACACACACACACACACACACACACACACACCATCCTCATACACACACACACACCATCCTCACACACACACACACACACACACCACACACACACACACCATCCTCACACACACACACACACACACACACACACACACACACATACACACACACACACCATCCTCATACACACACATACACACACACACACACCATCCTCACACACACACACACACACACACACACCATCCTCACCCACACACATACACACACACACACACCATCCCCATACACACAGACATACCTTCCTCACACACACACACATACACACACACACACCATCCTCACACACACACACACACACACACACACACACACACACACACACACCATCCTAACTGTATATCCTATATAAAGCTTTTCATGTCTTATATAAATCTATACTGTTTTTCTCCCCCTCATCGTGATTCCCTATTATCGTCCACTAAGACACTGATCCTCAGGGTGAACAGACCATTCAGAATGTAATTACCTGAAGGTCAAGTGAAGGTAACCAGCGTAATCTGGTTTATTGCGGGAGGTTGGGGTTACGTAAGGCGGATCTATCGTGCAGTCTGTGGCTGATCTGAGTCTATTTTGTCAATAGTCCCAGTTAGTGTCTGGGATGTTGTGTTACGTTATTTAGGAAGTTAGTAGAGTAAGATCACGGTAGAGGAGCCTAAAAGGCTCCTCTACCGTGATCTTACTCTACTAACTTCCTAAATAACGTAACACAACATCCCAGACACTAACTGGGACTATTGACAAAATAGACTCAGATCAGCCACAGACTGCACGATAGATCCGCCTTACGTAACCCCAACCTCCCGCAATAAACCAGATTACGCTGGTTACCTTCACTTGACCTTCAGGTAATTACATTCTGAATGGTCTGTTCACCCTGAGGATCAGTGTCTTAGTGGACGATAATAGGGAATCACGATGAGGGGGAGAAAAACAGTATAGATTTATATAAGACATGAAAAGCTTTATATAGGATATACAGTTAGGATGGTGTGTGTGTGTGTGTGTGTGTGTGTGTGTGTGTGTGTGTGTGAGGAAGGTATGTCTGTGTGTATGGGGATGGTGTGTGTGTGTGTGTATGTGTGTGGGTGAGGATGGTGTGTGTGTGTGTGTGAGGATGTGTGTGTGTGTGGGTGTGTGTGTGTGTGTGTGTGGTTGGTTTGTGTGTGTATGAGGATGGTGTGTGTGTGTGTGTGTGAGGAGGTGTGTGTGTGTGGGTGGTGTGTGTGTGTGTGTGAGGATGGTGTGTGTGTGTGAGGTGGTGTGTGTGTGTGTGTGAGTTTTCTCTGTGTGTGTGTATGAGGATGGTGTGTGTGTGTGTGTGTGTGGTGTGTGTGTGTGTGTGTGTGTGTGTGTGAGGAAGGTGTGTCTGTGTGTGTGAGGATGGTGTGTGTGTGTGTGTGTGTGGTGTGGTTGTGTGTGTGGTGTGTGTGTGTGTGTGGTGTGAGGAGGTATGTCTGTGTATGAGGATGGTGTGTGTGTGTGTTGTGTGAGTTGTGTATGTGTGTGTGAGGATTGTGTGTGTGTGTGTGAGGATGGTGTGTGTGTGTGTGTGTGTGTGTGTGGTGTGTGTGTGTGTGAGGAAGGTATGTCTGTGTGTATGAGGATGGTGTGTGTGTGTGTGTGTGTGTGTGTGTGTGTGTGTGTGTGTGTGAGGAAGGTGTGTCTGTGTGTGTGAGGATGGTGTGTGTGTGTGTGTGTGTGTGTGTGTGTGTGTGTGTGTGTGTGTGTGCGTGTGAGGAGGGTATGTCTGTGTGTATGAGGATGGTGTGTGTGTGTGTATGTGTGTGTGTGTGTGTGTGTGAGGAAGGTATGTCTGTGTGTATGAGGATGGTGTGTGTGTGTGTGTGTGTGTGTGTGAGGAAGGTATGTAATTGTATGAGGATGGTGTGTGTGTGTGTGAGGAAGGTATGTCTGTGTGTATGAGGATGGTGTGTGTGTGTGTGCGTGTGTGTGTGTGAGGAAGGTATGTCATTGTATGAGGATGGTGTGTGTGTGTGTGTTGTGTGTGTGTGTGTGTGTGTGAGGAAGGTATGTCAGTGTATGAGGATGGTGTGTGTGTGTGTGTGAGGAAGGTATGTCAGTGTATGAGGATGGTGTGTGTGTGTGTGAGGAAGGTATGTCAGTGTATGAGGATGGTGTGTGTGTGTGTGAGGAAGGTATGTCTGTGTGTATGAGGATGGTGTGTGTGTGTGTGTGAGGAAGGTATGTCTGTGTATGAGGATGGTGTGTGTGTGTGTGTGAGGAAGGTATGTCAGTGTATGAGGATGGTGTGTGTGTGTGTGTGAGGAAGGTATGTCAGTGTATGAGGATGGTGTGTGTGTGTGTGTGTGAGGAAGGTATGTCTGTGTGTATGAGGATGGTGTGTGTGTGTGTGTGTGAGGAAGGTATGTCAGTGTATGAGGATGGTGTGTGTGTGTGTGTGAGGAAGGTATGTCAGTGTATGAGGATGGTGTGTGTGTGTGTGTGTGTGAGGAAGGTATGTCAGTGTATGAGGATGGTGTGTGTGTGTGTGTGAGGAAGGTATGTCTGTGTATGAGGATGGTGTGTATGTGTGTGAGGAAGGTATGTCTGTGTGTATGAGGATGGTGTGTGTGTGTGTGTGAGGAAGGTATGTCTGTGTATGAGGATGGTGTGTGTGTGTGTGTGTGAGGAAGGTATGTCTGTGTATGAGGATGGTGTGTGTGTGTGTGTGAGGAAGGTATGTCAGTGTATGAGGATGGTGTGTGTGTGTGTGTGAGGAAGGTATGTCTGTGTATGAGGATGGTGTGTGTGTGTGTGAGGAAGGTATGTCTGTGTGTATGAGGATGGTGTGTGTGTGTGTGTGAGGAAGGTATGTCAGTGTATGAGGATGGTGTGTGTGTGTGTGTGAGGAAGGTATGTCTGCGTGTACGAGGATGGTGTGTGTGTGTGTGTGAGGAAGGTATGTCAGTGTATGAGGATGGTGTGTGTGTGTGTGTGAGGAAGGTATGTCTGTGTGTATGAGGATGGTGTGTGTGTGTGTGTGTGTGTGGTGTGTGTGTGTGTGTGAGGAAGGTATGTCAGTGTATGAGGATGGTGTGTGTGTGTGTGTGTGAGGAAGGTATGTCAGTGTATGAGGATGGTGTGTGTGTGTGTGTGTGTGTGAGGAAGGTATGTCAGTGTATGAGGATGGTGTGTGTGTGTGTGAGGAAGGTATGTCTGTGTGTACGAGGATGGTGTGTGTGTGTGTGTGAGGAAGGTATGTCAGTGTATGAGGATGGTGTGTGTGTGTGTGTGAGGAAGGTATGTCTGTGTGTATGAGGATGGTGTGTGTGTGTGTGTGTGTGTGTGTGTGTGAGGAAGGTATGTCAGTGTATGAGGATGGTGTGTGTGTGTGTGTGTGTGTGAGGAAGGTATGTCAGTGTATGAGGATGGTGTGTGTGTGTGTGAGGAAGGTATGTCAGTGTATGAGGATGGTGTGTGTGTGTGTGTGAGGAAGGTATGTCAGTGTATGAGGATGGTGTGTGTGTGTGTGTGAGGAAGGTATGTCAGTGTATGAGGATGGTGTGTGTGTGTGTGAGGAAGGTATGTCAGTGTATGAGGATGGTGTGTGTGTGTGTGTGAGGAAGGTATGTCAGTGTACGAGGATGGTGTGTGTGTGTGTGTGAGGAAGGTATGTCAGTGTATGAGGAGGGTGTGTGTGTGTGTGTGAGGAAGGTATGTCAGTGTATGAGGATGGTGTGTGTGTGTGTGTGAGGAAGGTATGTCTGTGTGTATGAGGATGGTGTGTGTGTGTGTGTGAGGAAGGTATGTCTGTGTGTATGAGGATGGTGTGTGTGTGTGTGTGTGTGAGGAAGGTATGTCAGTGTATGAGGATGGTGTGTGTGTGTGTGAGGAAGGTATGTCAGTGTATGAGGATGGTGTGTGTGTGTGTGTGAGGAAGGTAGTCAGTGTATGAGGATGGTGTGTGTGTGTGTGTGAGGAAGGTATGTCAGTGTATGAGGATGGTGTGTGTGTGTGTGAGGAAGGTATGTCTGTGTGTATGAGGATGGTGTGTGTGTGTGTGTGAGGAAGGTATGTCTATGTGTATGAGGATGGTGTGTGTGTGTGTGAGGAAGGTATGTCAGTGTATGAGGATGGTGTGTGTGTGTGTGTGAGGAAGGTATGTCTGTGTGTATGAGGATGGTGTGTGTGTGTGTGAGGAAGGTATGTCAGTGTATGAGGATGGTGGTGTGTGTGTGTGTGAGGAAGGTATGTCAGTGTATGAGGATGGTGTGTGTGTGTGTGTGAGGAAGGTATGTCAGTGTATGAGGATGGTGTGTGTGTGTGTGTGTGAGGAAGGTATGTCAGTGTATGAGGATGGTGTGTGTGTGTGTGAGGAAGGTATGTCAGTGTATGAGGATGGTGTGTGTGTGTGTGTGAGGAAGGTATGTCAGTGTATGAGGATGGTGTGTGTGTGTGTGTGAGGAAGGTATGTCAGTGTATGAGGATGGTGTGTGTGTGTGTGTGAGGAAGGTATGTCAGTGTATGAGGATGGTGTGTGTGTGTGTGTGTGAGGAAGGTATGTCTGTGTATGAGGATGGTGTGTGTGTGTGTGTGTGAGGAAGGTATGTCAGTGTATGAGGATGGTGTGTGTGTGTGTGTGAGGAAGGTATGTCAGTGTATGAGGATGGTGTGTGTGTGTGTGTGAGGAAGGTATGTCAGTGTATGAGGATGGTGTGTGTGTGTGTGTGAGGAAGGTATGTCAGTGTATGAGGATGGTGTGTGTGTGTGTGTGAGGAAGGTATGTCAGTGTATGAGGATGGTGTGTGTGTGTGTGTGTGAGGAAGGTATGTCAGTGTATGAGGATGGTGTGTGTGTGTGTGTGTGAGGAAGGTATGTCAGTGTATGAGGATGGTGTGTGTGTGTGTGTGAGGAAGGTATGTCAGTGTATGAGGATGGTGTGTGTGTGTGTGAGGAAGGTATGTCGTGTATGAGGATGGTGTGTGTGTGTGTGAGGAAGGTATGTCGTGTATGAGGATGGTGTGTGTGTGTGTGTGAGGAAGGTATGTCAGTGTATGAGGATGGTGTGTGTGTGTGTGTGTGAGGAAGGTATGTCAGTGTATGAGGATGGTGTGTGTGTGTGTGTGAGGAAGGTATGTCTGTGTGTGAGGATGGTGTGTGTGTGTGTGTGAGGAAGGTATGTCAGTGTATGAGGATGGTGTGTGTGTGTGTGTGAGGAAGGTATGTCTGTGTATGAGGATGGTGTGTGTGTGTGTGTGAGGAAGGTATGTCTGTGTGTATGAGGATGGTGTGTGTGTGTGTGTGAGGAAGGTATGTCTGTGTATGAGGATGGTGTGTGTGTGTGTGTGAGGAAGGTATGTCAGTGTATGAGGATGGTGTGTGTGTGTGTGTGAGGAAGGTATGTCAGTGTATGAGGATGGTGTGTGTGTGTGTGTGAGGAAGGTATGTCAGTGTATGAGGATGGTGTGTGTGTGTGTGTGAGGAAGGTATGTCTGTGTGTATGAGGATGGTGTGTGTGTGTGTGTGAGGAAGGTATGTCAGTGTATGAGGATGGTGTGTGTGTGTGTGTGAGGAAGGTATGTCTGTGTATGAGGATGGTGTGTGTGTGTGTGTGAGGAAGGTATGTCAGTGTATGAGGATGGTGTGTGTGTGTGTGTGAGGAAGGTATGTCAGTGTATGAGGATGGTGTGTGTGTGTGTGTGTGAGGAAGGTATGTCAGTGTATGAGGATGGTGTGTGTGTGTGTGTGTGAGGAAGGTATGTCAGTGTATGAGGATGGTGTGTGTGTGTGTGTGAGGAAGGTATGTCAGTGTATGAGGATGGTGTGTGTGTGTGTGTGAGGAAGGTATGTCAGTGTATGAGGATGGTGTGTGTGTGTGTGAGGAAGGTATGTCAGTGTATGAGGATGGTGTGTGTGTGTGTGTGTGAGGAAGGTATGTCAGTGTATGAGGATGGTGTGTGTGTGTGTGTGAGGAAGGTATGTCAGTGTATGAGGATGGTGTGTGTGTGTGTGTGAGGAAGGTATGTCAGTGTATGAGGATGGTGTGTGTGTGTGTGAGGAAGGTATGTCGTGTATGAGGATGGTGTGTGTGTGTGTGAGGAAGGTATGTCAGTGTATGAGGATGGTGTGTGTGTGTGTGTGAGGAAGGTATGTCAGTGTATGAGGATGGTGTGTGTGTGTGTGTGAGGAAGGTATGTCAGTGTATGAGGATGGTGTGTGTGTGTGTGTGAGGAAGGTATGTCAGTGTATGAGGATGGTGTGTGTGTGTGTGTGAGGAAGGTATGTCAGTGTATGAGGATGGTGTGTGTGTGTGTGTGAGGAAGGTATGTCAGTGTATGAGGATGGTGTGTGTGTGTGTGTGAGGAAGGTATGTCAGTGTATGAGGATGGTGTGTGTGTGTGTGAGGAAGGTATGTCAGTGTATGAGGATGGTGTGTGTGTGTGTGTGAGGAAGGTATGTCAGTGTATGAGGATGGTGTGTGTGTGTGTGTGAGGAAGGTATGTCAGTGTATGAGGATGGTGTGTGTGTGTGTGAGGAAGGTATGTCTGTGTATGAGGATGGTGTGTGTGTGTGTGAGGAAGGTATGTCAGTGTATGAGGATGGTGTGTGTGTGTGTGTGAGGAAGGTATGTCTGTGTGTATGAGGATGGTGTGTGTGTGTGTGTGTGAGGAAGGTATGTCAGTGTATGAGGATGGTGTGTGTGTGTGTGTGAGGAAGGTATGTCTGTGTATGAGGATGGTGTGTGTGTGTGTGTGTGAGGAAGATATGTCGTGTATGAGGATGGTGTGTGTGTGTGTGAGGAAGGTATGTCTGTGTGTATGAGGATGGTGTGTGTGTGTGTGTGAGGAAGGTATGTCAGTGTATGAGGATGGTGTGTGTGTGTGTGTGAGGAAGGTATGTCAGTGTGTATGAGGATGGTGTGTGTGTGTGTGTGAGGAAGGTATGTCAGTGTATGAGGATGGTGTGTGTGTGTGTGTGAGGAAGGTATGTCAGTGTATGAGGATGGTGTGTGTGTGTGTGTGTGAGGAAGGTATGTCAGTGTATGAGGATGGTGTGTGTGTGTGTGTGAGGAAGGTATGTCAGTGTATGAGGATGGTGTGTGTGTGTGTGTGTGAGGAAGGTATGTCAGTGTATGAGGATGGTGTGTGTGTGTGTGTGAGGAAGGTATGTCAGTGTATGAGGATGGTGTGTGTGTGTGTGAGGAAGGTATGTCAGTGTATGAGGATGGTGTGTGTGTGTGTGTGTGAGGAAGGTATGTCAGTGTATGAGGATGGTGTGTGTGTGTGTGTGAGGAAGGTATGTCAGTGTATGAGGATGGTGTGTGTGTGTGTGTGAGGAAGGTATGTCGTGTGTAAGAGGATGGTGTGTGTGTGTGTGTGAGGAAGGTATGTCAGTGTATGAGGATGGTGTGTGTGTGTGTGTGAGGAAGGTATGTCAGTGTATGAGGATGGTGTGTGTGTGTGTGTGAGGAAGGTATGTCTGTGTATGAGGATGGTGTGTGTGTGTGTGTGAGGAAGGTATGTCAGTGTATGAGGATGGTGTGTGTGTGTGTGTGAGGAAGGTATGTCAGTGTATGAGGATGGTGTGTGTGTGTGTGTGAGGAAGGTATGTCAGTGTATGAGGATGGTGTGTGTGTGTGTGTGAGGAAGGTATGTCAGTGTATGAGGATGGTGTGTGTGTGTGTGTGAGGAAGGTATGTCAGTGTATGAGGATGGTGTGTGTGTGTGTGTGTGAGGAAGGTATGTCAGTGTATGAGGATGGTGTGTGTGTGTGTGAGGAAGGTATGTCAGTGTATGAGGATGGTGTGTGTGTGTGTGAGGAAGGTATGTCTGTGTGTACGAGGATGGTGTGTGTGTGTGTGTGAGGAAGGTATGTCAGTGTATGAGGATGGTGTGTGTGTGTGAGTGTGAGGAAGGTATGTCAGTGTATGAGGATGGTGTGTGTGTGAGTGTGAGGAAGGTATGTCTGTGTGTACGAGGATGGTGTGTGTGTGTGTGTGTGAGGAAGGTATGTCTGTGTGTACGAGGATGGTGTGTGTGTGTGTGTGAGGAAGGTATGTCAGTGTATGAGGATGGTGTGTGTGTGTGTGTGAGGAAGGTATGTCTGTGTGTATGAGGATGGTGTGTGTGTGTGTGTGAGGAAGGTATGTCTGTGTGTATGAGGATGGTGTGTGTGTGTGTGTGAGGAAGGTATGTCAGTGTATGAGGATGGTGTGTGTGTGTGTGTGAGGAAGGTATGTCAGTGTATGAGGATGGTGTGTGTGTGTGTGTGAGGAAGGTATGTCTGTGTGTATGAGGATGGTGTGTGTGTGTGTGTGAGGAAGGTATGTCAGTGTATGAGGATGGTGTGTGTGTGTGTGAGGAAGGTATGTCAGTGTATGAGGATGGTGTGTGTGTGTGTGAGGAAGGTATGTCAGTGTATGAGGATGGTGTGTGTGTGTGTGTGAGGAAGGTATGTCAGTGTATGAGGATGGTGTGTGTGTGTGTGTGAGGAAGGTATGTCAGTGTATGAGGATGGTGTGTGTGTGTGTGTGTGAGGAAGGTATGTCAGTGTATGAGGATGGTGTGTGTGTGTGTGTGAGGAAGGTATGTCAGTGTATGAGGTTGGTGTGGTGTGTGTGTGTGTGTGTGAGGAAGGTATGTCAGTGTATGAGGATGGTGTGTGTGTGTGTGTGAGGAAGGTATGTCAGTGTATGAGGATGGTGTGTGTGTGTGTGTGTGAGGAAGGTATGTCTGTGTATGAGGATGGTGTGTGTGTGTGTGTGAGGAAGGTATGTCAGTGTATGAGGATGGTGTGTGTGTGTGTGTGTGAGGAAGGTATGTCAGTGTATGAGGATGGTGTGTGTGTGTGTGTGAGGAAGGTATGTCTGTGTGTATGAGGATGGTGTGTGTGTGTGTGTGAGGAAGGTATGTCTGTGTATGAGGATGGTGTGTGTGTGTGTGTGTGTGAGGAAGGTATGTCAGTGTATGAGGATGGTGTGTGTGTGTGTGTGAGGAAGGTATGTCAGTGTATGAGGATGGTGTGTGTGTGTGTGTGAGGAAGGTATGTCTGTGTGTATGAGGATGGTGTGTGTGTGTGTGTGAGGAAGGTATGTCAGTGTATGAGGATGGTGTGTGTGTGTGTGTGTGAGGAAGGTATGTCAGTGTATGAGGATGGTGTGTGTGTGTGTGTGAGGAAGGTATGTCAGTGTATGAGGATGGTGTGTGTGTGTGTGTGTGAGGAAGGTATGTCTGTGTGTATGAGGATGGTGTGTGTGTGTGTGAGGAAGGTATGTCAGTGTATGAGGATGGTGTGTGTGTGTGTGAGGAAGGTATGTCTGTGTGTATGAGGATGGTGTGTGTGTGTGTGAGGAAGGTATGTCAGTGTATGAGGATGGTGTGTGTGTGTGTGTGAGGAAGGTATGTCAGTGTACGAGGATGGTGTGTGTGTGTGTGTGAGGAAGGTATGTCAGTGTATGAGGATGGTGTGTGTGTGTGTGTGAGGAAGGTATGTCTGTGTGTATGAGGATGGTGTGTGTGTGTGTGTGAGGAAGGTATGTCAGTGTATGAGGATGGTGTGTGTGTGTGTGTGAGGAAGGTATGTCAGTGTATGAGGATGGTGTGTGTGTGTGTGTGAGGAAGGTATGTCAGTGTATGAGGATGGTGTGTGTGTGTGTGTGAGGAAGGTATGTCAGTGTATGAGGATGGTGTGTGTGTGTGTGTGAGGAAGGTATGTCTGTGTATGAGGATGGTGTGTGTGTGTGTGTGTGTGTGTGAGGAAGGTATGTCAGTGTATGAGGATGGTGTGTGTGTGTGTGTGTGAGGAAGGTATGTCAGTGTATGAGGATGGTGTGTGTGTGTGTGTGAGGAAGGTATGTCTGTGTGTATGAGGATGGTGTGTGTGTGTGTGAGGAAGGTATGTCAGTGTATGAGGATGGTGTGTGTGTGTGTGTGAGGAAGGTATGTCAGTGTATGAGGATGGTGTGTGTGTGTGTGTGAGGAAGGTATGTCAGTGTACGAGGATGGTGTGTGTGTGTGTGTGAGGAAGGTATGTCAGTGTATGAGGATGGTGTGTGTGTGTGTGTGAGGAAGGTATGTCAGTGTATGAGGATGGTGTGTGTGTGTGTGTGAGGAAGGTATGTCAGTGTATGAGGATGGTGTGTGTGTGTGTGTGAGGAAGGTATGTCTGTGTATGAGGATGGTGTGTGTGTGTGTGTGAGGAAGGTATGTCAGTGTATGAGGATGGTGTGTGTGTGTGTGTGTGAGGAAGGTATGTCAGTGTATGAGGATGGTGTGTGTGTGTGTGTGAGGAAGGTATGTCAGTGTATGAGGATGGTGTGTGTGTGTGTGTGAGGAAGGTATGTCTGTGTGTATGAGGATGGTGTGTGTGTGTGTGTGTGTGAGGAAGGTATGTCTGTGTGTATGAGGATGGTGTGTGTGTGTGTGTGAGGAAGGTATGTCAGTGTATGAGGATGGTGTGTGTGTGTGTGTGTGGAAGGTATGTCAGTGTATGAGGATGGTGTGTGTGTGTGTGTGTGAGGAAGGTATGTCAGTGTATGAGGATGGTGTGTGTGTGTGTGTGTGAGGAAGGTATGTCAGTGTATGAGGATGGTGTGTGTGTGTGTGTGTGTGAGGAAGGTATGTCAGTGTATGAGGATGGTGTGTGTGTGTGTGTGTGTGTGAGGAAGGTATGTCAGTGTATGAGGATGGTGTGTGTGTGTGTGTGAGGAAGGTATGTCTGTGTGTATGAGGATGGTGTGTGTGTGTGTGAGGAAGGTATGTCAGTGTATGAGGATGGTGTGTGTGTGTGTGTGTGAGGAAGGTATGTCAGTGTATGAGGATGGTGTGTGTGTGTGTGTGAGGAAGGTATGTCAGTGTATGAGGATGGTGTGTGTGTGTGTGAGGAAGGTATGTCTGTGTGTATGAGGATGGTGTGTGTGTGTGTGTGAGGAAGGTATGTCAGTGTACGAGGATGGTGTGTGTGTGTGTGTGAGGAAGGTATGTCAGTGTATGAGGATGGTGTGTGTGTGTGTGAGGAAGGTATGTCTGTGTGTATGAGGATGGTGTGTGTGTGTGTGTGAGGAAGGTATGTCAGTGTATGAGGATGGTGTGTGTGTGTGTGTGAGGAAGGTATGTCTGTGTGTATGAGGATGGTGTGTGTGTGTGTGTGTGAGGAAGGTATGTCTGTGTGTATGAGGATGGTGTGTGTGTGTGTGTGAGGAAGGTATGTCAGTGTATGAGGATGGTGTGTGTGTGTGTGTGAGGAAGGTATGTCAGTGTATGAGGATGGTGTGTGTGTGTGTGTGAGGAAGGTATGTCTGTGTGTACGAGGATGGTGTGTGTGTGTGTGTGTGTGTGTGTGTGTGTGTGTGTGCGTGAGGAAGGTATGTCAGTGTATGAGGATGGTGGTGTGTGTGTGTGTGTGTGTGTGTGTGTGAGGAAGGTATGTCAGTGTATGAGGATGGTGTGTGTGTGTGTGTGAGGAAGGTATGTCTGTGTATGAGGATGGTGTGTGTGTGTGTGTGAGGAAGGTATGTCAGTGTATGAGGATGGTGTGTGTGTGTGTGTGAGGAAGGTATGTCAGTGTATGAGGATGGTGTGTGTGTGTGTGTGAGGAAGGTATGTCTGTGTGTATGAGGATGGTGTGTGTGTGTGTGTGAGGAAGGTATGTCAGTGTATGAGGATGGTGTGTGTGTGTGTGTGAGGAAGGTATGTCAGTGTATGAGGATGGTGTGTGTGTGTGTGTGAGGAAGGTATGTCAGTGTATGAGGATGGTGTGTGTGTGTGTGTGTGAGGAAGGTATGTCAGTGTATGAGGATGGTGTGTGTGTGTGTGTGAGGAAGGTATGTCAGTGTATGAGGATGGTGTGTGTGTGTGTGTGAGGAAGGTATGTCTGTGTGTATGAGGATGGTGTGTGTGTGTGTGTGAGGAAGGTATGTCTGTGTGTATGAGGATGGTGTGTGTGTGTGTGTGAGGAAGGTATGTCAGTGTATGAGGATGGTGTGTGTGTGTGTGTGAGGAAGGTATGTCAGTGTATGAGGATGGTGTGTGTGTGTGTGTGTGTGAGGAAGGTATGTCTGTGTGTACGAGGATGGTGTGTGTGGTGTGTGTGTGTGTGTGTGAGGAAGGTATGTCAGTGTATGAGGATGGTGTGTGTGTGTGTGTGTGAGGAAGGTATGTCAGTGTATGAGGATGGTGTGTGTGTGAGGAAGGTATGTCTGTGTGTATGAGGATGGTGTGTGTGTGTGTGAGGAAGGTATGTCAGTGTATGAGGATGGTGTGTGTGTGTGTGTGTGAGGAAGGTATGTCAGTGTATGAGGATGGTGTGTGTGTGTGTGTGAGGAAGGTATGTCAGTGTATGAGGATGGTGTGTGTGTGTGTGTGAGGAAGGTATGTCTGTGTGTATGAGGATGGTGTGTGTGTGTGTGTGAGGAAGGTATGTCAGTGTATGAGGATGGTGTGTGTGTGTGTGAGGAAGGTATGTCAGTGTATGAGGATGGTGTGTGTGTGTGTGTGAGGAAGGTATGTCTGTGTGTATGAGGATGGTGTGTGTGTGTGTGTGTGTGAGGAAGGTATGTCAGTGTATGAGGATGGTGTGTGTGTGTGTGTGAGGAAGGTATGTCAGTGTATGAGGATGGTGTGTGTGTGTGTGTGAGGAAGGTATGTCTGTGTGTATGAGGATGGTGTGTGTGTGTGTGTGTGAGGAAGGTATGTCAGTGTATGAGGATGGTGTGTGTGTGTGTGTGAGGAAGGTATGTCAGTGTATGAGGATGGTGTGTGTGTGTGTGTGAGGAAGGTATGTCGTGTGTATGAGGATGGTGTGTGGTGTGTGTGTGTGTGAGGAAGGTATGTCAGTGTATGAGGATGGTGTGTGTGTGTGTGAGGAAGGTATGTCAGTGTACGAGGATGGTGTGTGTGTGTGTGTGAGGAAGGTATGTCAGTGTATGAGGATGGTGTGTGTGTGTGTGAGGAAGGTATGTCTGTGTGTATGAGGATGGTGTGTGTGTGTGTGTGAGGAAGGTATGTCAGTGTATGAGGATGGTGTGTGTGTGTGTGAGGAAGGTATGTCAGTGTATGAGGATGGTGTGTGTGTGTGTGTGTGAGGAAGGTATGTCAGTGTATGAGGATGGTGTGTGTGTGTGTGAGGAAGGTATGTCAGTGTATGAGGATGGTGTGTGTGTGTGTGTGAGGAAGGTATGTCAGTGTATGAGGATGGTGTGTGTGTGTGTGTGAGGAAGGTATGTCAGTGTATGAGGATGGTGTGTGTGTGTGTGTGTGAGGAAGGTATGTCAGTGTATGAGGATGGTGTGTGTGTGTGTGAGGAAGGTATGTCAGTGTATGAGGATGGTGTGTGTGTGTGTGTGTGAGGAAGGTATGTCTGTGTATGAGGATGGTGTGTGTGTGTGTGTGAGGAAGGTATGTCAGTGTATGAGGATGGTGTGTGTGTGTGTGTGAGGAAGGTATGTCAGTGTATGAGGATGGTGTGTGTGTGTGTGTGTGAGGAAGGTATGTCAGTGTATGAGGATGGTGTGTGTGTGTGTGTGAGGAAGGTATGTCAGTGTATGAGGATGGTGTGTGTGTGTGTGAGGAAGGTATGTCAGTGTATGAGGATGGTGTGTGTGTGTGTGTGAGGAAGGTATGTCAGTGTATGAGGATGGTGTGTGTGTGTGTGTGTGAGGAAGGTATGTCAGTGTATGAGGATGGTGTGTGTGTGTGTGAGGAAGGTATGTCAGTGTATGAGGATGGTGTGTGTGTGTGTGTGTGAGGAAGGTATGTCTGTGTATGAGGATGGTGTGTGTGTGTGTGTGAGGAAGGTATGTCAGTGTATGAGGATGGTGTGTGTGTGTGTGAGGAAGGTATGTCAGTGTATGAGGATGGTGTGTGTGTGTGTGAGGAAGGTATGTCAGTGTATGAGGATGGTGTGTGTGTGTGTGTGTGAGGAAGGTATGTCTGTGTGTATGAGGATGGTGTGTGTGTGTGTGTGAGGAAGGTATGTCAGTGTATGAGGATGGTGTGTGTGTGTGTGTGAGGAAGGTATGTCAGTGTATGAGGATGGTGTGTGTGTGTGTGTGAGGAAGGTATGTCAGTGTATGAGGATGGTGTGTGTGTGTGTGTGAGGAAGGTATGTCTGTGTATGAGGATGGTGTGTGTGTGTGTGTGAGGAAGGTATGTCAGTGTATGAGGATGGTGTGTGTGTGTGTGAGGAAGGTATGTCAGTGTATGAGGATGGTGTGTGTGTGTGTGAGGAAGGTATGTCTGTGTATGAGGATGGTGTGTGTGTGTGTGAGGAAGGTATGTCAGTGTATGAGGATGGTGTGTGTGTGTGTGAGGAAGGTATGTCTGTGTGTACGAGGATGGTGTGTGTGTGTGTGTGTGTGTGGGTGTGTGTGTGTGTATGTGCTGCTTTTGGTTAACTATATAAGATATTGTACCTGAATTTAAATAGATATATTAGTAAACGAATATATATCAATTGTAATAAGTGATGACAATAGATGTATTAATAATAATAATAATAGTAATAATAATAATAATAACTCAATAAAGAGAACAATAGACAATAAAGAATCTTGGCTCCAGCAACACCCATTAGCAAATTGTTCCTCACCTACACACACACACACACACACACACACACACACACACACACACACACACACACACACACACACACACTTCTATTGCCTTAAGAAAAAAGTAAAACAAAAAATCACATTACGAAAGAGACTTAATAGAAATGTGAATAAAAATACTGAATACAGGTAGAGAAAAGAGACGTGTAAGGAGACATAGACAGAGTGAAGGAGGTGGAGTGTTTCTGATATCTGGTGCTGAAGTGAACCACAGAGTAGGAGAATAATGGGATGACACTGATGCATAGAGAGAGAACAGAGGAGAGAAAGAATGACATAAATGACAAATAAAGACAGAGTGAGAGACACAAACAAACATATAGAGAGTGAGTGACAGAGACAAAGAGAGAGACAGGGGAAAATAAAGAAAACTAAAGACAAACAAGAGAAACAAAGAAATTCAAAGAAAGAAAAATAAAAACAAAGAAATGAAAAGTGGAAGAGAAAACATATATATATTATATATATATATATATATATATATATATATATATATATATATATATATATATATATATAATATATATATATATATATATATATAGAGAGAGAGAGAGAGAGAGAGAGAGAGAGAGAGAGAGAGAGAGAGAGAGAGAGATCATGTACAAAGTGACATTATTTATTATATGCGCATCAAACAAGACCCTCTTCTCTCTCCTTCTCTTCCTCCTACTCCTCTCCCTCTCCTCATGCTCCTATTCCTTCTTCTTGTCCCCTTCTCCGCCTCCTCCTTCTCTCCATAACAGGTCTTATATCTAACAAGTCACCCTCACAGACCCTCGTAAACCATTAATAGACAAACAAGACCAAGTTAATCACGTAACAGTAACAGGAATATAACACGTAACACTAACCAGAGATACGGTAACACTTCATGTAACGCTAACTACTGTCTTTCCTTCGCCAGACGAGCCACTGTCCCCACCGGTGATCGCGGGGGCGCGTGACGTGTACGACAACAACGACGATATCAACCTACGGTGTAAACCCGAGAACTTCCCCGCGTCTGGTCCAACCCCCACCATCACCTGGTACCTGCAGGGCCACCCGGTGAGTGGGAGGCGGTGAGAGGGAGGCGGTGAGTGGAGTGAGAGGGAGGAGGTGAGTGGGGTGAGAGGGAGGCGGTGAGTGGGGTGAGAGTGATTCGGTAAGTGGGGTGGGGAGTGAGTGAGTGGGGTGAGAGGAAGGCGAAAGGCGGTGAGTGGGGTATAAGTGGGGTATAAGAGAGAGGGAGAGAGAGAGAGAGAGAGAACGCGTGACATGAGAGAAAAAGATGAATGGGGCAGTTAAGAAGAGGAGGAGGAGGAGGAGGACTATCGAGGACTTGACAGACCCACATGACAAAACACTGTACCTCCACCTTAGATATCAACCCCAGTATTAACAACACACCTGACGCGAAACACCTGAATACCTGGGACCCACTCTAGGTACACCTGACGCTAAACACCTGAAAACCTGGGACCCACTCTAGGTGACTCCCGGCCAATAACACGCCACAACTACACTCCCCCACCGACTGCTAAAACTCACGGCGGGTCGAAAATTGGCATCTGCTCTTCTCGGCTTCGAATCCCGATAAGAGAGGGAAGAGGAGTTGGGGTTGGAGAGAATGGTGTGGGGTGGGGAGATGGGGTTGGAGAGGATGGTGTGGGGTGGGGAGATGGGGTTGGAGAGGATGGTGTGGGGTGGGGAGATGGGGTTGGCGGGGGGATGGAAGGGAAGAGGTTGATTTCAGTTGTAGTTGAGAGAAGTGAACTTGTCCTGAAGCCAATAAAATACGGGGGGGGGGGTGGAGGGTGGTAAGAGGTTTATGTGTTTAACAATGTCACACACACACGTACGTTAAAAGTGAAGGTGAAGGTGTGTGTGTGTGTGTGTGTGTGTGTGTTAAAAATGGTATCAGTTATTTTTTTTTAGTTATTACTCTTTTCATTATTTCTATTTTTTTGTCCTTATCACATTATTATCATTATTATTATTATTATTCACATTAATAGTAGTAGTAGTAGTAGTAGTAGTAGTAGTAGTAGTAGTAGTAGTAGTAGTAGTAGTAGTAGTAGTAGTAGTAGACAGCCACCACAGTGGAATGGCATGTCGATGGAAAATGAGGACATAAGGGTTAAAGGTAACTTACTCAGAAATTGTCAGGTGGTCGCCAGCTAACCTGTTTGAACCACCCAAGTGTGCGGCCACCAAAGAAATGATTCAGGAGATGACTCGCCTCAGAACCGAGTACACTCAGGACTGCTTCCTTGCCCCTTTAGCTCTTCAAATACTGGCAATAATACCACATGTATTCTGTCAGAGGACACACACAAAGACTAAGCACAAAGAAAATGCGGCAGCAATGAAGAGAAGATTGACAATGTGATCTCCTAGTGAAGCAAGAACACTGCAGGAGAGACTAGAATTTATAGGAGACGGAAAGCAAAACACCGATGACGTTGCAAGAAAGTTTGGAAACAAAATGCGTGTGGGAAAAGTGTCTTTGGCGGTAATATCTCTCACAGAGGAATCCTCCGGTGAGGTTCTGCCAATAAACAGAGAGACATTAAAATAACTAAAAGAAACATATCCCCCTGCAAGTGAAGACGAAGGCATCAGGTTCCAGGGTGACTATATCCCACTAAATGCTGTCCTGTTCGAGAAAAAAACAGGAGGGAAGTTGCGGAAAAAGGCACTGAAGACTCGAGGAGGTGCAGGCCCTTCAGGTTTGGATGCAAACGGTTGGAGAGTCATCCATAGCACTAACAAGTTTGGCCCCGTAGCAAGTGATCTCTGCACTGCCATTGCCGTCCGTGCAAGAAAGCTGGCATCCTCGTACTGCCAACACCTCCATGCTCTGACGGCCTGCCGCCTCATTCCCCTGGATAAGAATCCAGGATGTAGGCCTATAGGGGTGGGGGAAGTGCTGAGGCGGATCATCGGAAAATGCATAATGGAGGTGGTAAAGGATGATGTCAGGGCAGCAGCAGGGAACCTGCAAGTTTGTGCTGGCCAACAAGCTGGAGGGGAAACTGCCATTCATGCCATGAGAATGATATTTGAGCAGCGTGATTATGAAGCCGTTCTCCTGGTGGACGCTTCAAACGCATTCAACATACTTAACCGCAAGGTCGCATTGCACAACATCAAGATCAAGTGTCCAAGCTTTGCAATGTATGTTGAAAACACCCATAGGAATCGATCAGACCTCTATATAGCAAACAACAAGGCTCTAAGACAGTGGTTTTCAACCTTGTTTGCCCCATGCACCCCTTTCACCATATGTAGAATGTCATTCCCCCCTCCTTTCCAAGATTGTCTGCCTCAAAAAGTGCATTCCAAATAATATGCATATAATACTGAAAATCCTTTATGTTTTCCATATTAGTATCAGTTTCCCCCCCCCCCCTGAAAACCTGAGGGGGGGAAATTCCCCCCCCCCGGTTGAGAACCCCTGCTCTAAGAGGTGATACCATCATACAGTCAACCGTGGGAACAACGCAGGGGGACCCTGTTGCAATGGCAATGTATGCAATAGGCCAATCAGTGCTCCAACACACAATAAAATTTGAAATAACTTAGGTCAAACAAGTGGCATATGCTGATGACCTTACAGGAGCAGGAAAAGTGGAGGACATCAAAAAGTGATGGGACCTGGTGACATCGCGAGGCCCACAAATAGGGTACCACCCAAATGCCAGCAAGTCCTTCCTCATTGTGAAGCCAGATCATTATGAACGGGCAATGGAGGTGATCGGTGGAACTGAGGTCAAAATAACAGAGGATGGCCAAAGACACCTAAGCGCAGTAATCAGCACGACTGACTTCAAGACTGAGTACGTAACAGGAAAGGTGAATGAGTGGGTTAGGGAAATCCAAGCTCTGTCTGAGATTGCTAACACAGAGCCACATGCGGCTTTTGCGGCATTCACCCATGGAGTCAAGCATCGCTGGAACTACCTGATGCACACTATCCCAGATATTGGTCCCCTCCTCCACCCTCAGCATCAATCTCATTCCCAAATTAGTGAAACACCCTCACTTAACCCCAGCAGAAAGATCACTCCTTGCACTACCACCGAGACAGGGAGGTATGGGATTGACCAATCTAGAGGAGATTGCTGCCACGGAACATCGAAACTCAGTTAAGCTCACGGCCGCCCTCACGGACCACATAATAGCTCAGAACGCAACAGGGGAGGTGGATACCAGTGAAGTAAACGAGATTCGAAGGTCCATTACGACAGAGCGACAGCACAGCCAAAGTGATAAGTTGCAGCAACTGTTGTTGCAAGTACCAGAGAATGTGAAAAAAAAGTAGCTATAGCGCAGGAGGTGGGCGCCTCGAACTGGTTAACTACGTTACCGATAAGGGCAAATGGTTTCAATCTCAATAAACAAGAATTTACAGATGCCATTGCTCTAAGGTACGATAGCCCAGTGAAGGTTTGCCCTCCCAATACGTGTGTGGCTCTTCCTATGACGCCGATCACGCCATGGTGTGCAAGAAAGGGGCTTCATATGCATGAGGCATGACGAAGTAAGGGATCTCACAGCAAATATGTTGAAGGAAATCTGCCGTGATGTCAGGGTAGAACCGACCCTCCTTCCATTGGACGGTGAGAATTTCCAAAATAGGCCTTCAAACACATCTAATGAAGCCCGTGCTGACGTCAGTGCTCGAGGATTCCGGACGCGGGGACAGCGAGCCTTCTTCGACATCAGGATTTTTTATCCCATGGCCGAATGTCACCGTAACTTAGCTCTCGATGCTGCACATAGGAGGAACGCAAACGACAAGATAAGGGCATATGGGGAGAGAATTCAGAACGCTGATCAAGGCAGCTTCACTCCTCTAGTGTTCACAACCTCCGGTGGGATGGGACCAAGTGTAAGATGCTTCTACGCCAGACTCGCGGAGGTGATCTCCGAACAGAAGCAGCAGCCCAGAAGTTACGTTACAACCTGGATGAGATGTCGACTGTCCTTCTCTCTCCTTAGGTCGGCTTTGCTTTGCCTCAGGGGAACGAGAGCTTCTGCCCCGATCCCGACAACAATTGCAGATATTGACTATGAGGCACCAGTCACTGAATGCCGCATAGATCTGCGGCTCAACTAACTCAACACAGCTAGGGTAGCTACTTATGTATTAGGATATTTAATTTTAAGGTAATAAAATGGCGGCGAAGGTGTGGCTATTGGGGAAGGCTGGAAGCCACGTTGTAAAAAAAAAGTAGTAGTAGTAGTAGTATCAACATTAGTAAAAGTAGTAGTCGTAGTTGTAATAATAATATCATCATCATCATCATCATCATCACCATAATTACCCTCATTGTTACCATTACAGTCCTCACCATTATCATCATTGAGGTTTATTGACTGTCAACGAATAAATTATACAAAAGCTCTCTGTAAAAATCAACTGAATCAACAACAACAAATTTCCACGTTTCAACAATCGTCAAATATTAATTGATTCATTTAGACAATAAACAAAAATATGTCTGTTCTCTCCATGTGGAATATATTGTAAGTAATTTATTTTATTTTTATTTTTGTGTGTGTATTAGTTGGCAAGAGGGTTATTTTATTTAATGACTGCCATGTAAAGACACCATGTATAGATATGTATGACGGGCAATGTATATTTGTGTTAGTTATGTGTATAGTTTAAATATGTATATAAATTTGATATATAAACACTCATGTAGTAATTGACGGGTTATATATGATAGATATTGACACACACACACACACACACACACACACGGATTCTGCCGTACTAACTTGGTCACTTCTCCCCCTCACAGGCACGGCGGGAGTACGTGGATCAGTACGCCGAGCCCACTGGCCTTACCTTACGTATACCAGCCTCCCAGGTACGACCACGACCTAGTTAATGTACGACCACGCTCCTGCACCACCCCGTTATCGCACGATTCCGATAAAGCACAACCACTCTGCTGCACGATCCCGCTACAGCACGACCACACTACAGCGCAACCACACTACTGCACGATCACACCCCTCCACTACCACAATACTGCACAACCACACTCCTGCACGACCACACTACTGCACGATCACACCCCTCCACTACCACAATACTGCACAACCACACTCCTGCACGACCACACTACTGCACGATCACACCCCTCCACTACCACAATACTGCACAACCACACTCCTGCACGACCACACTCCTGCACGACCCCGCTACAGCACGACTACATCCCTCCACGACCAAAATACTGCACCACCCCGCTACAGCATAAGAACATAAGAAAATATGGAGTCTGCAATAGGCCGGTTGGCCTGTGCATGGGAGCTCCTGTCGAGAGTTACTACCACTCTCTATCATCCATGAATCTATCTAGCCTCCTTTTAAGACTTCCCAGCGTTCCAGCACTTACTACAAATTTGCTAAGCTTGTTCCACTCATCTACCACCCTATTTGTGAACCAGTTCCTTCCAATCTCCCTCCTAAACCTAAACTTATCCAACTTAAATCCGTTACTACGAGTCCTATCCTGCTCGGATATTATAAGAACTTTATATATATCTCCTTTATTGATTCCTTTCACCCACTTAAATATTTCTATCATATCTCCCCGCACTCTTCGTCTTTCTAGGGAATGCAAGTTAAGTTTCTTTAACCTATCCTGATATGGAAGGTTTCTAAGTCCCGGAATCATTTTCGTCATTCTTCGCTGCATCGACTCTAGTGAATTGATATCCATTCTATAATAAGGGCACTAAAACTGAAGAGCATAATCGAGGTGCGGCCTGACTAGCACAAGATATAGTTGCAATTAGACCTCTGCACTCGTATTATTTACACTTCTAGATATAAAACCTTATACTCCGCTTGCCTTATTTCGAAAATTAACGCACTGTTTTCTAGGCCGTAGGTCAGGGCTTACAAGTACCCCTAAGTCTCTTTCACAAGTCGACTTCTCTAGGTTGATGTTGTTAAGGCTGTATACATTGACAGTATTTGTTTTTCCAATATTAAGTACGCTGCACTTGCTGGTGTTGAATTATATTTGCCATTTTTCTGACCACTCCTGCAGTTTATTTTAATCCTCCTGTAGTGCATTTACATCCTGCCCTGAATTAATCTGCCGCCCTATTATGGTGTCATCCGCAAACTGCTTATGTCACTGCTGATCCCAGTATCTAGATCGTTTATGTAGATTATGAGCAGGAGTGGGCCCAGTACTGACCCCTGGGGAACCCCACTGGTTACACAGCCCCACTCAGATTTAACACCATCTACGCTGACCCTCTGTGTTCTATCGGTGAGCCATAATTTTATCCAATTTAAAAAGTTCCCCACGATACCATGCGCCTTAACTTTTCTCAGAAGCCTCTGATGCGGTACTCTGCCAAACGCTTTGCTAAAGTATAAGTAAATAACATCGCAATTTTCGTTATTATCTACTACCTCGAAGACTTTCCTAAAAAACGTCAGCAGATTTGTTAGACAAGATTTTCCCTTTGTAAACCCACGTTGAGAGTCGTAGATTAATTTGCTTTTCTCAAATGCGATCGGATGCTATTTGCTATAATTGATTCAAGAAATTTCCCCACTACTGACGTCAAACTAATCGGCCGGTAATTTGACGTCGATGCTCCATCTCCCGTTTTGAATATGGGTACTACAGTTGCCTGCTTCCCCAAGTCTGGCACAACTCCCGTGTCTAATGATTTTGTAAATATAATACGAGGGGTCCTTACACTCTTTCAAAACTCGAGGGAAAATTTCATCCGGCCTTGGGGATTTTGTCTTCTTTAATTTATTTATCTTCTTAAGAACATCCTCTTTTCTGATATTGATATTCTTTAATTTCTCTTCTTCATTTCCCCCAAGTATCAGTTCCACCTCTGGAATTTCCTCGTGAAATTCTTCTGTGAAAACTGATAAGAAGTACTATAGCTGTTTCATGCTATGCATATTTTCTCACTCTCATCGATCACTTCCCCTCCCTCTGACTTTAAGGGTCCCACTTTGTTCTTGACATTTGTCCTCTACACCTGGAAAAATTCCTTGGGATTTGCCTTGGATTCTCTTGCTATCCTGATTTCGTAGACCCTCTTTGGCCCCCTTACATTTTTCTTAACATTCCTAGATAGTTCATTGTACCTATTTCTGAACATGACCATACTCCTGCACTACCCCGCTGCTTCATGACTACACAACAGCACGACCACATAACGACACACCTACATGGCTTTTCGCCCTCATGACCACACTGTTGCATGTTTACTGTTTCAATATACAAGACCATTCTCATGGACGACCACCTGTGTAGACCCGAGTATCCGCAGGATTTGGGGACAGACCTCCGACGGATAATCGTCTCGTCGTTTCTTCCGGATAACTGACGTCTCGTTATGGTAAACAAGAGACCCCCCTCCACACCCCCCTAAAAAAAGAGAGAGACACACATAGAGGACACACGCGCAGACATGTATTGTGACAATTCTAGCAGTCAGGGGGTCAAAGGTCACGTTCAGGTCACGGTCATATCAGATGATATGGTTAAAACTTGGGTCACCTGAAGAAGATTAGCTCCCATCCCCCCGACTTACTTCTTCATCTGGTGATTAACCAACCTAACGCTACCTGGGTGGGTTAGGTTAGGTTAGGTAAGGTTAGGTTAGGTTAGGTTAGACTAATTAGCCGATTATGAGAAAGGGTTAATAGAAAACGAGCCAATCACACCACATCTTAGCCGGCAGAGAACCAATCACAGCACGTCATCACGGAAAAGGGATCAATCAGCACACATCTTGCCATCAGACGTTTTGATTTCGGCATTTGGCGCTCTGGTCGGGGCGGTAGGTTCAATAACTAGGTAAACACGCATCGTAAATCATGAGAGGTAGCGGGGCGGGGGTGCAGCGAGGCAGGGGGGTGGAGAAGAAGCAAGGTGGGGGTACAGCGAGGCGGGTGGAGGAGCAGCAAGGTGGGGGTTCAGCGAGATGGGGGGTGGTGCAGCGAGGCAGGGGGGGGGGGGTTGTAACGAGGCAGGGATTGTAGCGAGGCGGAGTGAGGTGCAAAGAGGCGGGGGGGGGGGGTTCAGCTAGGCAGGGTGGGGTGTAGCGAGGTGGGGGGGGGGGGGGTCGGGATGCAGCAAGGTACTAGGGGTGGGGGTGCAGCGAGGCGGGAGGTGGGACCCAAGTGACTCTTTATCCACCAGTAAAATTTATGGCGGAGCAAATATCACAACAATATCACAACCCTTCCTTCACACACACACACACACACCCTCCCTCCGTCAGAACTGTGTGTGTGTGTGTGTGTGTGACGTCAGTTTGACGTCAGTAGTGGGGAAATTTCTTGAATCAATTATAGCAGATAGCATCCGATCGCATCTAGAGAAAAGCAAATTAATCTACGATTCTCAACATGGGTTTACAAAGGGAAAATCTTGTCTAACAAATCTGCTAACGTTTTTTAGGAAAGTCTTCGAGGTAGTAGATAATGAGAAAAATTATGATGTTATTTACTTAGACTTTAGCAAAGCATTTGACAGAGTACCGCATCAGAGGCTTCTGAGAAAAATTAAGGCTCATGGTATCGAGGGGAAAGTTTTAAATTGGATAAAATCATGGCTCACAGATAGAACGCAGAGGGTCAGAGTAGATGGTGGTAAATCTGAGTGGGGCTATGTAACCAGTGGGGTTCCCCAGGGGTTAGTACTGGCCCACTCTTATTCATAATCTACATAAACGATCTAGATACTGGGATCAGCAGTGACATAAGCAAGTTTGCGGATGACACCAAAATAGGGCGGCGAATTAATTCAGGGCAGGATGCAAATGCATTACAGGAGGATCTAAATAAACTGCAGGGGTGTTCTGAAAAATGGCAAATGAAATTCAACACCAGCAAGTGCAGCGTACTTAATATTGGAAGAACAAATACTTATAATGTATACAGCCTTAACAACATCAACCTAGAGAAGTCGACTTGTGAAAGAGACCTAGGGGTACTTGTAAGCCCGGACCTACGGCCTAGAAAACAGTGCGTTAATGTTCGACATAAGGCAAACAGAGTATTGGGTTTTATATCTAGAAGTGTAAGTAACAAGAGTGCAGAGGTCTTATTGCAACTATATCTTGCGCTAGTCAGGCCGCACCTCGATTATGCGGTTCAGTTCTGGTGCCCCTATTATAGAATGGATATAAATTCACTAGAGTCGGTGCAGCGAAGAATGACAAAAATGATTCCGGGACTTAGAAACCTTCCATATCAGGATAGGTTAAAGAAACTTAACTTGCATTCCCTAGAAAGACGAAGAGTGCGGGGAGATATGATAGAAGTATTTAAGTGGGTGAAAGGAATCAATAAAGGGGATATAGATAAAGTTCTTATAATATCCGAGCAGGATAGGACTCGGAGCAACGGATTCAAGTTGGATAAGTTTAGGTTTAGGAGGGAGATAGGAAGAAACTGGTTCACAAATAGGGTGGTGGACGAGTGGAACAAGCTTAGCAACTTTGTAGTAAGTGCGGGAACTCTGGAAAGTTTCAAAAGGAGGCTAGATAGATTCATGGATGATAGAGAGTGGTAGTAACTCTCGACAGGAGCTGCCATGCACAGGCCAACTGGCCTATTGCAGACTCCTTACTTTCTTATGTTCTTATGTTACGGAGAGACAACACTACACTTTCTTCATGATACACAACCCTTAGGAACAGATAGCAAACTCACCTAACCTAACCTAACCTAACCTAACCAAACCTAATCTACCAAACCTCATCTAACCCAACCCAACCAAAAGCAACGCCCAACCCAACCAACCCCAACCAACCACGTTATAAGCTGCATCACCATATCACCTCGCATTTGCCCTACTGCACACTCTTCAAGATCGTGGATATGAATGCCCCGTGATTCTTCAGCGATTTATAGATGAGACAAAGTTACGTGGCCAAATTTCACCCCTCGAGAGGCCCGGGGCGTCACGGATCACACGCTCGATATTCTTATTCATAATACATTGAGGCGGTAAGCAGGGGTGGGGCTAGTCTTGCTCGTCATCTTCTCACCTTCCCCCTTCCTCTTCAACAGCGCCATATTAAAGTCCAAGAGTGTGTGTGTGTGTGTGTGTGTGTGTGTGTGAGAGAGAGAGAGAGAGAGAGAGAGAGAGAGAGAGAGAGAGAGAGAGAGAGAGAGAGAGAGAGACTGTGTGTGTGTGTGTGTGTGTGTGTAAGTGAGAGGGGGAGAGAGAATGAGAGGCTAGTAAGTTATTTAAAGATTAGCCATTCCAGTTTATTTCACCTGATGATTAAATAACCTTAAATAACCTTAAATAACCTAACCTAACCTAACCTAACCTAAAATAACCTCAACTAACTTCTCCTAACCTACTTTAACCTAACCTAACTTATCGTAACTCTACTTGATCTAACCTTACCCAACCGATCCTAGGCCGACATAATATATCTAATCCAACCTGACCTAACCTAACCTAACCTAACCTAACCTAACCTAACCTAACCTTACCCAACCTATCCTAGGCCGACATAATATTATCTAATCCAACCTGACCTAAGATAATCCTAACCAAAGCTAAACCTAACTTAACCTAACCTAAACCAAAACCGAAATAAACCTAACCAAACCTTAACCAAAACCGAACCTGTCCTCAGCTAAACCTATCCCAAGATGATGATGATAATGACTACGACAATGACGGCGACAACGATGATAGACAATGACAACAACGAATATTATAATGACCAATTGACGTATGTCCTCCTTTCCCCCCCCCCCCCCCCAATTAAACTTCCCATTATTAGATCCACCGAGAGGAAAATGATGAGTTCCTTCGAGTTCTTTTCCGGACTAAGTTTTTTTTTCCCCCCCAACTAATGTCAACTTCTTCGTCTGCTCAAGTTGGCGACACAGTTTGTAATGTGTGTGTGTGTGGTGTGTGTGTGTGTGTGTGTGTGTGTGTGTGTGTGTGTGTGTGTGTGTGTGTGTGTGTGTGAGAGAAAGAGAGAGAGAGAGGTGGATGTAGGGAGTGGGTGGAGTGATAGGAGGAGTAGAGGGTCGGGGTAGAGGGATAAGTGGATGGAGTGGATGGAGTGGATGGAGGTGTAGGGGTAGAGGGATAAGGGAGATAAGAGGGGGAGAGGGGTAGAGGTAAGGGAGATATGGGAGATAAAGGGGGGTAGGAAGATAAGGGAGATTAGGGGGGGTAAAAGGGGTATTCAGGGCACGTCCGAGTGTCAAAATCACTTCCGCGCCCGCCGTCTCTCACTCCCTAACCTAACCTCCCTAACCTAACCTAACCTCCCTAACCTAATATAACCTAACCTAACCTCCCTAACCTAACCTAACCTCCCTAACTTAATATAATCTAACCTAACCTCCCTAACCTTACCTCCCACCAGGTAGAGTTAGGTATAATAAGCAGGGGGTGGGGTGGGGTGGGGTGGGGTTGGGTGGGGTGGGGTGGGGTAGGCTAAGCTTTCAGTAGATATAGATCACTCTACCAAGCTTTCTATTAAGAGTATACAAATAAAAGCTAGGTTGATATTTGTGGAAATATGTAATTTTTTTTCAGCTTTTATGTGTGATGTAAGTGTACTTTGTTTGCATGTTTTGCTTAAAGTTCTCCTTCTCCCGTTTCTCTCTCTCTATCTTAGTATTTCTCTATCTCTCTCTTTATTTATCTCTCTCTCTGTCTCTCTACCTATCTGTCTCTATCTCTGTATCTCTCTTCCGGTCTCCCTCTCTCCCACTCTTTCCCTCTCTCATCCTCTCTCTTTATCTAATTATCTCTACTTATTCCATTTTATTTGTATATTAATTTTTTAGTTTTCTATTTACATTTTTATCCTGTACGTATTTCTTGTTTTGTCCTTTTCTCTCCATCATCTCGTTTCATTTCTTGTTAATCTCTTTCTTCATCATCCTTATTTCTTTCATTCCCTCGTTTTATCTATGTGACCGATCTCCTTTATCCATCCCTATTTTCCCCTATCACCCACGTTCTTCCCCTCATATTACCTCTATCTCCTTCTTTATCCATCCCTATTCCTCCTATCACCTATCTCCTCCCAGATACAGTACACGCCCTTCCTCTCCTCCTCTAGGTGTCGGTGAACGGGGGTAGCAGTGTGGAGGCGGAATGTGTGGTTAAACTTGGTGCCCACGAGCTGAGGTCCTCAACCACACTCAGAGTACGACCCCGGCCTTCCTCCTACCTCTCCAACTACTTCTCTGCCGCAGGTAAGTCAGTACAGGTGATTAGTCGTGAGTATAAGGATAGGTGTACACAGGTAATGAATGATACAGGTACTGACACCATCACAACCACAACAGGGGTTACTGCAACAAACACAATTACATAAAAGGACAGGTACAGGTGTGTAAACAAACACGTATAGGTACATAATGTGGGACAGGGAAATGTACTTAAACAAACACAGGTCCATGTACACAAACAAACACAGATCCATGCACACAAACACAGGTCCATGTACTACACACAGTAGCAGCGACCCACCACCACCACTAACTCGCTCAACAAGAACAAAGATTAACCCAACTTGGGATCCTGAGCCTCACACCTCCACCAACTAACTTAGGCTCCAGGTCAACCGGGCCTCAGTCTTAATAAGTCTCTCAGTCCTAGCAGGCCCCAGTCTTAACATACACACCCTCCACCACCACCCTGTACCACATACACCCCTCCACCACACATACCTCCTCCACCATACACCCCTCCACCACACATACCTCCTCCACCATACACCCCTCCACCACACACACCCCTCTCCACCACACACACCACTCTCCATCACACACACACCCCCTTCACCACACACCCTTCCACCACACATACCTCCTCCACCATACACCCCTCCACCACACACACCCCTCCACCACACACACCCCTCTCCACCACACACACACCACTCTCCATCACACACACACCCCCTTCACCACACACCCTTCCACCACACATACCTCCTCCACCATACACCCCTCCACCACACATACCTCCTCCACCACACACCCCTCCACCACACACACCCCTCTCCACCACACACACACCCCTCTCCACCACACACACCACTCTCCATCACACACACACCCCCTTCACCACACACCCTTCCACCACACATACCTCCTCCACCATACACCCCTCCACCACACACACCCCTCCACCACACACACCCAACTCCACCACACACACCACTCTCCATCACACACACACCCCCTTCACCACACACCCTTCCACCACACATACCTCCTCCACCATACACCCCTCCACCACACACCCCTCTCCACCACACACGCCCCTCCACCACATACAACCCTTCACCACACACACACACACACACACACACACACACACCACCATCAATTACAACCCTTCACCACACACACACACACACACACACACACACACACACACCACCACCACCACCACATACAACCCTTCACCACACACACCACCACCACACACCCCTCCACCACACATACCAGCACACGCACACACACACCCTTCCACCACACACACACCACTCTCCACCACACCCCTCCACCACACACATCACTCTCCACCACACACATCTCCTCCTCCACACACACACCTCCACCACACACCCTTCCACCACACACACCACTCTCCACCACACCCCTCCACCACACACCACTCTCCACCACACACCACTCTCCACCACACACATCACTCTCCACCACACACACCTCCTCCTCCACCACATACATCCTCCACCACACACCCTTCCACCACACACACCACTCTCTACCACACCCCTCCACCACACACCACTCTCCACCACACACCCCTCTCCACCACACACACCCCTCCACCACACACCACTCCACCACACGCACCGCCACTACACACCCCTCTACCACACACCCCTCTTCACCACACACACCTCTCCACCACACGCACCACCACCACACGCACCACCACCACACACCCCTCCATCACACACACCCCTCTCCACCACACACACCCCTCCACCACACACACCTCCTCCACCACACACACCTCCTCCACCACACACACCCCTCCACCATACACTCCTCTCCACCACACGCACCACCACCACACGCACCACCACCACACACCCCTCCACCACACGCACCACCACCACACATCCCCTCCACCACACACCCCTTCACCACACACCCCTCCACCACACACACCCCTCCACCACACACTCCTCTCCACCACACGCATCACCACCACACACCCTTCCACCACACGCACCACCACCACACGCACCACCACACACACCCCTCCACCACACACTCCTCTCCACCACACGCACCACCACCACACGCACCACCACCACACACCCCTCCACCACACGCACCACCACCACACATCCCCTCCACCACACACCCCTCCACCACCACACACACCCCTCCACCACCACACACCCCTCCACCACACACCCCTCCACCACACGCACCACCACCACACATCTCCTCCACTACACACCCCTCCACCACACACCCCTCCACCACACACCCCTCCACCACACGCACCACCACCACACACCACCAGCCATCCCGTGTACTTCTCCCTGTATATTAACGTCAGGATATCACTCAACTTGGTCAACTCTGTGTCATAAATTATACCGTAAGTTGGAGCGGTGTGTTGCCCTTCCTCCACCATCTTTACTCCAACAATTATTACACGACCAAGAGGAGGTGGAGGAGGAGGGGAAGGAGGAAGAGGTACAGGAGGAAGAGATACAGGAGGAAGAAGAGGTCGAAGAGGAGAAAAAGATGGAGGAGGAGGAGGAGAAGGAATAGGAGGTAGAGGAGGAGGAAGATGAGGAGGTGGAGGAGGTAAAAGATGAAGAGGTGGAGGAGGTAGAAAATGACGTACAGGAGGAGGAAGACTATGAGGTTAATCCACGCCTAGAAGGAGAAGGAAGAAGGAAGAAGGAAGAGAAGGAGGAAGGAAGAAGGGGCGTGTTTTATAATGTCCACTGTGTGTATGCATGTAACACTGTATGTCTGTCCGTCTGTCTCATTGTCTCACGCTGGTCTGGGTATCTCCATATTTTTCACGAGTCTCTCTCTCTCTCTCTCTCTCTCTCTCTCTCTCTCTCTCTCTCTCTCTCACAACGACCACGGATGCTTGCGTTTGTGTTTAAATCTTACAAAAACACAATAAACATTAGCAACAAAAAATTATCTCTCAAAAATGAAAAGAACAAAGAAAATCAAAAACAAAACAAAACATAAAGAATAGCAAACAAACAGACAAACAAACAAACATACATTACATTCCTTACATTTTTTTATTTAATTAAATATTTAACTGAATAACTGAATAACAATCACCTGATGTTGATAAATGTCTGAAACTAAGCCAAAAATACAACGAAAACAACAACAAGGTGGTGGGGGGAAAGGTGGGGAGGAGGAGGGGTGGGGAGGAAGAGGGGAAGGGGGGTGAAGGGGGAAAGAGAGGGGCGGAAGTGAGAGAACGAGGGGTAGGTGGGCCGGGGAAGAGGTGGGGGGGGGGGGGGATGGAGGAGGGGAGTGAGAGAGGGAAGGAAGAGGAGGGGAGGGGAGAATAGAAGAGGAAGAGGAGTGGGAAAGGAAAGGAGGAGGGAAGGAAGGATGGAATGGGGATGAGGAGAGAGGAAGAAAGAGAGGAAAGAGACAGTAAGAAGGAAATACGGGAGGGGAAGAGAAAGAGAAGGGGATAAGAGAGGAGAGAGGAGGTGGAAAGTGGAAAAGAAGTATGGAAGAATGGAATGGGGATGAAGAGAGAGGAGGAAAGGGATGAAAGAGGAGGTAGGAAGGGATAAGTGAGAGGAGGAGAGGGGGAAGGGGGTAGTAGAGAGGAGAGGAGGAGAGGGAAGAGGAGAGAGGGGAAGGAGAGAGGAAGGGGGTAGTAGAGAGGAGAGTAGGAGAGGGAAGAGGAGGGAGGGGGAGGGGGAGGGGGTAGCAGAGAGGAAAGAGGAGGGAGGGGGAGGGGGTAGTGGAGAGGAGAGGAAGGAGGAGGGGGGAAAGCGGATGGGAGGGGAGGGAAGGCCAAACCCGACCATTCAGCAGTGACCCGCCGCCGTGTTTAAAGCAAGAATGTTGTAGGTAATTGCATTAACAAGCTGGGATATTGAATACATAGCATTTGCATGAGTTTGTCGGATTTCTGGACCCCAGCATGAATGAGGAATGAATCTCTGTTGTTGGCCAGGAGTTTAGAATGACGCTGGTGTTGGAGGGTTGGGAGGAGTAGGGGGGTAGGGGGAGGGTTGGGGGAGGGTTGGGAGGGGTAGAGGGAGGGTTGGGAGGGGTAGGGGGAGGGTTGGGGGAGGGTTGGGAGGGGTAGAGGGAGGGTTGGGAGGGGTAGGGGGGTTGGGAGGGGTAGGGGGAGGGTTGGGAAGGGTTGGGGGAGGGTTGGGAGGGGTAGAGGGAGGGTTGGGAGGGGTAGGGGGGTTGGGAGGGGTAGGGGGAGGGTTGGGAAGGGTAGGGGGAGGGTTGGGAGGGGTAGGGGGAGGGTTGGGAGGGGTAGGGGGAGGGTTGGGAAGTGTTGGGGGAAGGGTGGTGGAGGTAAAGCGACCGGACAGACTTCGTGTTATCCGGTTGACCTCTATAACGGAGAGAGAGAGAGAGAGACAGAGAGAGAGAGACAGAGAGAGACAGAGAGAGAGACTGTTACGCGACTTTACTTCTATAACGACCGACAAATAGACAGACAGACAGACAGACAGACAGACAGACAGACTGTAACAGAATCCTCACATGTGATTCTCTGAATAATAATCATAAAACAAGTGACAACGTTCGATTACACTTCAACCATAACAATAACAAAACATAACAAACACAACATAACATAACAACATACCATAACAACATACCATAACATAACAACATACCATAACATAACAACATACCATAACATAACAACGCACCATAACATAACAACATACCATAACATAACAACATACCATAACTAACAACATACCATAACATAACAACACACCATAACATAACAACATACCATAACTAACAACATACCAAAACATAACAACACACCATAACATAACAACATACCATAACATAACAACGCACCATAACATAACAACATACCATAACAACATACCATAACATAACAACACACCATAACATAACAACATACCATAACATAACAACACAACAAACACAACACAACACAACACAACATAACATAATCAAAAGTAACACCATAATTACTGTGCACTGAATCTCTCCCAAGATCATCATCCCTTCAATATTTCCTAACTTTAAATCTGTTGAATTTTATACCAGACTATACTCATTTACACAACAAATGAAAAAAACTAAAACTGATATACAACAATGCATTATAAAAATACACATATGCACAAGGTATACCATAAACACACATATAAAACTATTTCAACAGACACAAAAGCCTGGTCATTTTATCAGGCATACACCGTGTTAGATGACCTTCTGCTTCTACTTAATATATCTGAACAAAAACAAATCCATTAGCGCTGAAACATTACCTAGCTCACCTTGCAGAACAAAAAAAATAAACACAATTAAGAGCCAAACCGACGTAATGTTTCAATAGGATTGTATCTTCGCATCTAACCAACAACAACAACAACAACAACAACAACAACAACAACAACAACAACCAACATCATCAACAACAACAACAACAACAACAACAACAACAACAACCAACAACAACAACAACAACCAACATCAACAACAACAACAACAACAACAAACAAAACAACAACACAACAAACAAAACAACAACACAACAACAAACAAAACAACAACACAACAAGTCACTATACAGTAAAAAGATTATTTCCCCAGATAATCACTTTGTAAATTCCCAGCGTGGAAGTAATTAGCATATATTAAAGGTAATCATTTGAGCGTGAAATCATTGGCCTACGAATGGTGCCGAGGCTAAGGTGTTTATACCCCGCCTCGCTGTTTGGGAGGCGACGACAGCCGGATGTTAGGACACTCTCAAACAGGTTAAGTGCGTTAGTGGTTACGGTTTAAGATACGTAAGTGCGTTAGTGGTTACGGTTTAACATACGTAAGTGCGTTAGTGGTTACGGTTAAAGATACGTAAGTGCGTTAGTGGTTACGGTTTAAGATACGTAAGTGCGTTAGTGGTTACGGTTTAAGATACGTAAGTGCGTTAGTGGTTACGGTTTAAGATACGTAAGTGCGTTAGCGGTTACGGTTAAAGATACGTAAGTGCGTTAGTGGTTACGGTTTAAGATACGTAAGTGCGTTAGTGGTTACGGTTTAACATACGTAAGTGCGTTAGTGGTTACGGTTTAAAATACGTAAGTGCGTTAGTGGTTACGGTTTAAGATACGTAAGTGCGTTAGTGGTTACGGTTTAACATACGTAAGTGCGTTAGTGGTTACGGTTTAAGATACGTAAGTGCGTTAGTGGTTACGGTTTAACATACGTAAGTGCGTTAGTGGTTACGGTTTAACATACGTAAGTGCGTTAGTGGTTACGGTTTAAGATAAGTAAGTGCGTTAGTGGTTACGGTTTAAGATACGTAAGTGCGTTAGTGGTTACGGTTTAACATACGTAAGTGCGTTAGTGGTTACGGTTAAAGATACGTAAGTGCGTTAGTGGTTACGGTTTAAGATACGTAAGTGCGTTAGTGGTTACGGTTTAACATACGTAAGTGCGTTAGTGGTTACGGTTTAACATACGTAAGTGCGTTAGTGGTTACGGTTTAACATACGTAAGTGCGTTAGTAGTTACGGTTTAAGATACGTAAGTGCGTTAGTGGTTACGGTTTAAGATACGTAAGTGCGTTAGTGGTTACGGTTTAAGACAGGTAACTGCGTTGGTGCTTATGACTCTTAAAGTTAAGTGCGTTAGTATTTACGTCTCTAAGACATTTAAGTACATAAGTATTTATCACTCAAAGTTAAGTGCATTGGTATTTACGTCTCTAAATCAGTTAACTGCGTTGGTGCTTACGACTCTAAAAGTTAAGTGCGCTAGTATTTATGTCTCTAATACATTTAAGTGCGTGAGTATTTATAACTCAAATTTAAATGCGTTAGTATTTACGTCTTTAAATCAGTTAACGTTAGTATTTATAACTCAAAGTTAAGTGCGTTAACATTTACGTCTCTAAAACAACATCCACGTTTATATTACATTGCATTATAAAGAAGACATAGAAACATGCAAGAGTCTAACGTTAACTATATCAAGGGTTTTTGGCAACATATCTCAGTGTTACACAAGAGAGAATCAGAAATAATCTAAGTTCATTTTCCACTACCATTATTTAACACGGATTTAGAGCTGGACATTCACTATACCCTGATTTACACACACACACACACACACACACACACACACACACACACACACACACACACGAGTCAACAAGGGTCAGAGCTGTACTGTACCGTATATAAGAATTTCTCGTTTAAGTTCGTTTATAAGGTACTATAAAACTGTCAAAATATTACAATGGATTTAAAACACAATATTTATCTTGATTCAAAATGGCCGCTTGATTCAAAATGGCCGCCATATCAATCAATACTTGTTTACAAAGTGGTAAAATATGGGCGGTAGGAACACATCTCAGGGCCACACGGGCACAAATCTCAGGGCCTCACCAACGCACATCTCAGGGCCACACGAACACACATCTCAGGGCCACACGGGCACACATCTCAGGGCCACACGGGCACAAATCTCAGGGCCTCACCAACGCACATCTCAGGGCCACACGAACACACATCTCAGGGCCACACGGGCACACATCTCAGGGCCACACGGGTACAATCTCAGGGCTCACCAACGCCATCTCAGGGCCACACGACACGCACCAGGCCACACGGCAACATCTCAGGGCCACACGGGCACAAATCTCAGGGCCTCACCAACGCACATCTCAGGGCCACACGAACACACATCTCAGGGCCACACGGGCACACATCTCAGGGCACACGAGCACACATCTCAGGCCACGGCACAAATCTCAGGGCCTCACCAACGCACATCTCAGGTCCACAGAACACACATCTCAGGCACACAGGCACAATCTCAGGGCCTCACGAACACACATCTCAGGGCCACACGAACACACATCTCAGGGCCTCACGAGCACACATCTCAGGGCCACGCGAACACATCTCAGGGCCACACGGGCACAAATCTCAGGGCCTCACCAACGCACATCTCAGGTCCACACGAACACATCTCAGGCCACACGGCACAATCTCAGGGCTCCCAACGCACATCTCAGGCCACGACACACATCTCAGGGCCAACGGCACAAATCTCAGGGCCTCACCAACACACATCTCAGGGCCTCACTGTTACGACCCTAGGGTAGATCGTTACATAAACATAATAAAATATGAATATTTAATAACTTATTCCCACCACCACATATGTACACAAAATAAAACAAATAACAATAATAATATGAAGTTTGGAAGTGGCTGAGTAAGGACTGAAGGTCCATCAAGATCACACAAAATCAATATCAAGCAATATTAAATCTCAATAGTCAAATGCCAACTCCCAAAACACCAGAGAGGGTATACTCAACTTAAGACAGCTGTACCGAGACTAACTACAGTGGACCAGCCTGCAACGGACGCCACCTCTCTTCCCCATAGTACTGACGTGTGGGCATGTAGTGATCGAAGCTGCCCCAGCCACCCACACACACCATCTGAACCAACGTATTTTATACCCAAGAAAGAAACTTATGGCGGACACTCGTAACACTCACGAACACACATCTCAGGGCCACACGAACACATATATCAGCTCCTCACTAACACACATCTCAGCTCATCACGGCCACACATCTCAGTCCCTCACGGCCACACGAACACACATCTCAATGTTACACGAACACACATCTCAGCTCCTTACTAACACACATCTCAGCTCCTTACTAACACACATCTCAGCCCCTTACTAACACACATCTCAGCCCCTTACTAACACACATCTCAGCTCCTCACTAATACACATCTAAAGACCTCACGAAACACATATCAGAGCCACACCAACACACATCTCAATGTTACACGAACACACATCAAACTTTTCATTAACACACATCTCAGCCCCTCACGAAAACATCTCAGGGCCACACCAACACACATCTCAGCCCCTCACGAAAACATCTCAGGGCCACACCAACACACATCTCAGCCCCTCACGAAAACATCTCAGGGCCACACCAACACACATCTCAGCCCCTCACGAAAACATCTCAGGGCCACACCAACACACATCTCAGCCCCTCACGAAAACATCTCAGGGCCACACACACACTCAGCCCTCACGAAAATCTCAGGGCCACACACACACATCTCAGCCCTCACGAAACATATCAGGGCCACACCAACACACATCTCAGCCCCTTACGAAAACATCTCAGGGCCACACCAACACACATCTCAGCCCCTCACGAAAACATCTCAGGGCCACACCAACACACATCTCAGCCCCTCACGAAAACATCTTAGGGCCACACCAACACACATCTCAGCTCCTCACGACCACATCTCAGAGACCACATCTCAGCCAACTCCCGGGGTAAGATAAGAGTGTTTTAAGACCGTATATCTCGCTCTGGGTTTTTCTTTATCAGCAAGTGTAAGATTTTGATAAAACTAACATGCGTCACATCTAAACCCCGCCAACACCCCCCCCCCCCTCCCACACCCCACCCCGCCCCGCCCGACACACCCCGCCCCGCCCCGCCCCACACCCCCCGACCCACCCTCCACCCCCAGAGCTGATAATGTCACCCTAACTCCTACTGCAGTATTTTTCTTCTCTTCCTCCTCCTCCTCCTTTTCCTGTTCCCTCTCTGTCCTGCTATTCCTTCTCTTCCGCCTCCCTCTCCTCCTCCTCCTCCTCCTGTTCCCTCTCCTCCTTCCTCTCCACCTCTTCTCCACCTCCTCCTCCTCTCTCCCTTTACTCCTTCTCTTCCCTCTTCTCCTCCTCCTCCTCTCTCCGTCTCTGTGGTGGTTTTATATTATGTTCTATCACGCCTAAATATTATCTGTTTCACTCATTTGCATACCAGGAAAGGGGGGGGGGGCAGCGGGTGATAAGAGGCTATGAAGATGGATTTAAAGGAAGAGAATTTTAATTGTTTCTGGATATTGTTGTTGTTGTTGTTTTTGTTGGGGGGGGGGGGGGGGGAGGTATTTGCGTGGCTGGGAAAAAAAGTCGTTGATTCTAGTATTGTTTTTTGCTTGGATGACAAACTATGATTTTTTGTTTTTTTCTTATGGTGATTATACAGTGTGTGTCTGTTGCTGTTATATAATTTAATACTTGGGATTTTTGTGTATATAGTGTATGTATCATTTAATGTATGATCTTGAGATATGTATAACTTGATCTACCATTACATGTATTAATATGTAACCTTGATTGATTGAGCATTCACATATCTATTAAAAATACCTTTACTTATTTCCAGTTTACACAGTTATCATATACAGACCTGGATAAACATCATCTTTCATACACATTTATATTATATTTCTAACAGATTTATCTACCATTTACATTATTATCTATTGTATGTAACCTTGATTTATCTGATGATCATATTCTGTTACATGACCCTGATGCTAACATTACTACTTAACATAACCCTGATATATCTGATGAACATATTTCTCTATTATACAACTGATGATCATATTTCTCTCTTACATAACCCTGATGTTCAGATTTCTATTTAATATAAACCTGATTTATGTCTCCTCTCCACAGGGATGGCGATCCTCCCCACGTCACCCCTTCAAGTGCTGAGTCTCGTCTTACTGGCCTGCCTAAACAGTTAATCTCTGAACAAACACGAGAACAAACACAAAAACAAACGAAAACAAACACAAGCACAAACACGAGAACAAGAACAAACGAAAACAAGAACAAAAATGCGAACAAACCCCTGAACAAAAAACAAGGAAAACCAAACGCAAGAACAAACGAAAACAAACACAAGAACAAACGAAAACAAAAACAAACCCCTGAACAAAAACAAACGCAAGATCAAACACGAGAACAAGAACAAACCCCTGAACAAAAACAAACACAAAAGAAAACAAACATAAGAACAAACACGGGAACAAACGAAAATAAGATAAAAAAACGAGAACAAACACAAAACAAAGACACAAGATGAGGCAATTTAGTGTTTGTTAGTAATAGTGACGACGAGTCAGCCGGCACAGGATTGAACAGTTACGAGTGAACAGAAGAACAAACAGATCGAGAGCGAGAACAAATACAAACAAGTCAAAGAACACACATAAAAATGTAAGTGAACAAACGAAGAAAACACAAGAACAAACAATAAACAAGAACAACAGAACAAAAGCATGAAAACAAACAGTGAACAAGAGACCAAACAAACAAACAAACAGCACGAGCATAAAATAAGAACACTCAAGAGAACAAAAAAAGAAAAAAAGAAGTAAAAATAACAAAAGGAAATGAACAAACAAAACAAGCAGAATAACAAGCAAGAGAACAAACAATATAACAAGTGAACAAACATGACCAACAAAAGAACAAAAACACACAAATGAAGAACAAGAACAAAGGAAAGAACAAGGAACAGATAAGAACAAAAAGGTTCCTCCCTGAGATATGATTGAACAATTAACAAGAACACAAAGACCAAGAAAGACGAATGAACAATTAAGGAGAACAAGAACAAAAATAGAAACAACATAACGTAGAACAAGTGGTCCGAAGGGAAGGTCAAGGTCCGTGATTTGTGTGGGTCTTACGAAGGTCGAGGTCCGTACGTTATGTGGTCTTAGTCCGTACGTTGTGTGGTCTTAGTCCGTACGTTATGTGGTCTTAGTCCGTACGTTGTGTGGTCTTAGTCTGTACGTTGTGTGGTCTTAGTCCGTACGTTGTGTGGTCTTAGGTCCGTACGTTGTGTGGTCTGAGTCCGTACGTTGTGTGGTCTTAGTCCGTACGTTGTGTGGTCTTAGTCCGTACGTTGTGTGGTCTTAGTCTGTACGTTGTGTGGTCTTAGGTCCGTACGTTGTGTGGTCTTAGGTCCGTACGTTGTGTGGTCTTAGGTCCGTACGTTGTATGGTCTTAGTCCGTACGTTGTGTGGTCTTAGGTCCGTACGTTGTATAGTCTTAGTCCGTACGTCATGTGGTCTATGGTTTGTACATTGCGTGGTCTTAGTCCGTACGTTGCGTGGTCTTAAGTCCGTACGTTGTGTGGTCTTAGGCCCGTACGCTGCGTGATCTTAGGCCCGTACGCTGCGTGGTCTTAGGTCCGTACATTGTGTGGTCTTAGTCCGTACGTTGTGTGGTCCGAGTCCGTACGTTGTGTGGTCTGAGTCCGTACGTTGTGTGGTCTTAGTCTGTACGTTGTGTGGTCTTAGTCCGTACGTTGTGTGGTCTTAGTCCGTACGTTGTGTGGTCTTAGTCTGTACGTTGTGTGGTCTTAGGTCCGTACGTTGTGTGGTCTTAGTCCGTACGTTGTGTGGTCTTAGGTCCGTACGTTGTGTGGTCTTAGTCCGTACGTTGTGTGGTCTTAAGTCCGTACGTTGTGTGGTCTTAGGTCCGTACGTTGTGTGGTCTTAGTCCGTACGTTGTGTGGTCTTAGGTCCGTACGTTGTGTGGTCTTAGGTCCGTACGCTGTGTGGTCTTAGTTCCGTATATTGTGTGGTCTTAGTTCCGTATATTGTGTGGTCTTATAAAGTCAAGGTACTTGATTTGTGTGGTCTTACGAAAATAAAAGTCCGTAAATTGTGAGGTCTTGGGTCCGTACGTTGTGTGGTCTTAGGTCCGTATATTGTGTGGTCTTAAGAAGGTCAAGGTCCGTACGTTGCGTGGTCTTGGGTCCCTACGTTGTGGTCTTAGGTCTGTACGTCGTGTGGTCTTGAAAGGTGTTGGTGAGGGGAGTGAGATAATTGACTCAAAGGGGTCATCATCAAGTCAACGGTGTGTGTGTAGGAGACGTTAATAGTGTGTATGTGTGTGTAAAAGATACGCTAAAAGTGCACACATAAAAACACTATTAACGTCTCCTCCACACACACACACACACACACACACACACACACACACACACATTTTTGGATATATCTAATTTTAACTTTTGTATAGCCAGTTAGAAAAATAAGACTCGGCTTAAATAAAAACAAGGTCGCAATTTCCTCTTCTCTTTTTCTCTCTCTCTTATTCTTTACGCTTTTATCTATTTACTTTTTTATCTTTATTTCCTACAACCATAAAACTCAACTATATTTCGTTTATTATCTATCTATTTATACATTAATTTACAAGTTTAAAGTTCCAATCAATGTTGGTTTAATACACCAAGACCACAAACAACTGCTACGCTTCCCGGCACGAGAGCTAAGATGTGGACACGCGAAGCTGAGGGATTCTGAGTCACGCGTGTCCATCTGAAGAGTTGTGGACATGGGGAAAGAATCTATAGGGTATCGGAGATGTCCATTGAAGAGCTCTGGACATGCGCGGGGGGGGACAACAATACAAACATGTCCCCCCCAAAAAAATTAGTAAGCCCAGACACACATACGGACAGAGAAAGGAGAGACAACTTATACCATTCCTCCAGGTGTCATCTCTACGTCGATCACTCAAGAATGCGTAAGTGATGTTAACATTGAGTGAAAAGCATCATTTAATATTCTGCAAAGTATCTGTGATTTCCCACTAAATATTCAATATAAATCAACGTTTTGCAACAAGAAGAATCAAGGCTTTTATTACCCATGAAAAAGGTTTATATAAGCCAGTAGGGGTAACTATCACGATATATTGCTTTGGTGCAACAGACTCGTAAACAAAGATTCCAACGGAGTGTTTACAATGTGAGTTACATTTACAAGATCTGGTCTAGTGAGGAAACACAAAAGGTTATCATATTCACCTGTGCTTGACGTGTGTGTGTGAGAACCATCATGTCAGCATACGAGAACTGCTTAAGGTTATTGTCATAATCTAAGACGAACTATAGTTACGACATCACAGAGTTGAGTCCGCTGGAATCCTAAGAGAGGAATAACCAGACCAATAGGAAATTCAACTCACTAGAACTGTGCTGGGGATAGATGAAGACTCTAGACACTTGTACGGCTTTTAAACACACGTCACACACTATCGCTTTACATTACTAGGTTCAGAACTTAACTCTAGAACCGTACAGGAGGTGTGTGAGGTTATTCAGTGAGTCACTAGCGCGGCCCAAGCCATGGTAGCCAAGACAATATTGTTTCTCAGTTTTTATGTTCAGAATTAAATCTAGAACCTTATTAAGAGGTGAGAGGAGTTTGTCATATAATATTACTAGAACCGCATTACCACACAGGCCCTACGACATGTGTGTGGGGGGAGGACCTACACAAACTTCTCCAGAACTTCACAACAGGTGTGAGGTGTGTGTAAACAAATACTCGACTTGTATATAGTAAACACCTGTTTCTATTTTGATCTGCTAAATATTTCTAAAATAGGTTAACATAGAAGTTAGAACCTCTAGAGTTAGAAGTACGACAGACAAACGGACATTTTCACCGTTGGTATAATATACACAGTATACACATGAAGTATTGTCAATAAACTATTTTAGCAGAAGTTGACGCCAAGAGAGGAAGATTAGTCCACTGTATCACATGAAGGTGTTTATATATATATATAATATATATATATATATATATATATATATATATATATATATATATATATATATACATATATATATATATATGTGTGTGTGTGTGTGTGTGTGTGTGTTAATGATAAGTCACTTTTCCATCACACGAATGAACGGACCAGAGAGACAGTCTACCACCTGACACACGCTGCATGAGTCTTCACTACAGCGAGGTTTCCGACGTTTGGCATTACTACACAGTGAGCCTCGTA
>CAUDMG010001383.1:602500-625000 GCA_958450375.1 Homarus gammarus | reverse complement strand
CTCTCTTCTCCTCCTTCCCTTCTCTACCTCTTCTCCTCCTCCTCTCTACCTCTCCTCCTCCTCCTTCCCTTCTCTACCTCTCTCTTCTCCTCCTTCCCTTCTCTACCTCTTCTCCTCCTCCTCTCTACCTCTCCTCCTCCTCCTTCCCTTCTCTACCTCTCTCTTCTCCTCCTTCCCTTCTCTACCTCTCCTCCTCCTCCTCTCTACCTCTCTCTTCTCCTCCTCCTCCTCTCTACCTCTCTCTTCTCCTCCTCCTCCTCCTCTCTACCTCTCTCTTCTCCTCCTTCCCTTCTCTACCTCTTCTCCTCCTCCTCTCTACCTCTCCTTCTCCTCCTCCTCTCTACCTCTCTCTTCTCCTCCCCCTCCTCATAATCCTCCTCATTCTCTCCCTCAATATTGCTACCCAGGGTTACCACTGACTGAGACAGTAAAACAGACAGACAGACAGACACACATACAGACAGACAGACAGAAACGGATACCGACACTCAATACATTTATCCAATAATAAAAGGAAAATTGTTAAGAGCGACAGAGAGAGAGAAAGAGAGAGAGAGAGAGAGAGAGAGAGAGAGAGAGAGAGAGAGAGAGAGAGAGAGAGAGAGAGAGAGAGAGAGAGAGAGTCAAATAATGAGAGAAAAGGTGATAAATATTTACATATATAAACAAGAGATAAAGAGAGAGACATAACGAGAGAGATAAAGATACCTAAACGATAAGTAAAGAGAGATAGAGAGACATAACGAGATTTAAATACCGAAAGAAGAAAAAAACAGAAATATAGAGAGATAAACAGACAGACAGACAGACAGACACACTTAAGAAATCTGTGTAGTAATAAATTGTTGTAAAAAAAAAAGAAAAGTGTTTCAGGAGTGGACAAGTCAAGCGCTGGTCCCTCCATTAAGGCTCACTACAGCCCCACGCCCCGGCAAGCTAATGTCCTGCCTCTGAGAGATAACTTTTTTTTTGCACTCATTTTCATCACAATTTTGCGAAATATTTTGTATACGGATATAAAGATTCGTTGCTGATGTTGTTGTTGTTGTTATTATCATTATTATTATTGTTATTATTATTATTATTACTGTTATTATTATTATACATGTTTTTATTTAAGAAACTGTAAAAAAAGTCGATCAGCTGATACGTGTGTGTGTGTGAGAGATGACAGCACCTTCAAGCGGTCACGTGACTTCAACCATATGACTTTTCGTAAACAAATCACCTGTCCGCCATCTTGTCTTGGTATTCTCGGGTTGTGGGGCACTGGGTACACCATTACAACTTAGTGACCTCATTGATTAGTCTATTAAGAAAGAGTTGAAGACCATATACCCAGAGATGAATATTGACAGTTTACCGTCAGACAAATATTATTCTCACAGAGGCCAGGACAGAGGCGGTCACTGGACACTAACAGAGGCCAGGACAGAGGCGGTCACTGGACACTCACAGAGGCCAGGACAGAGGCGGTCACTGGACACTAACAGAGGCCAGGACAGAGGCGGTCACTGGACACTACAGAGGCCAGGACAGAGGCGGTCACTGGACACTAACAGAGGCCAGGACAGAGACGGTCACTGGACACTAACAGAGGCCAGGACAGAGACGGCCACTGGACACTAACAGAGGCCAGGACAGAGACGGTCACTGGACACTAACAGAGGCCAGGACAGAGGCGGTCACTGGACACTAACAGAGGCCAGGACAGAGACGGTCACTGGACACTAACAGAGGCCAGGACAGAGGCGGTCACTGGACACTAACAGAGGCCAGGACAGAGGCGGTCACTGGACACTAACAGAGGCCAGGACAGAGACGGTCACTGGACACTAACAGAGGCCAGGACAGAGACGGTCACTGGACACTAACAGAGGCCAGGACAGAGACGGTCACTGGACACTAACAGAGGCCAGGACAGAGGCGGTCACTGGACACTCACAGAGGCCAGGACAGAGGCGGTCACTGGACACTCACAGAGGCCAGGACAGAGGCGGTCACTGGACACTCACAGAGGCCAGGACAGAGACGGTCACTGGACACTCACAGAGGCCAGGACAGAGGCGGTCACTGGACACTCACAGAGGCCAGGACAGAGGCGGTCACTGGACACTCACAGAGGCCAGGACAGAGACGGTCACTGGACACTCACAGAGGCCAGGACAGAGACGGTCACTGGACACTCACAGAGGCCAGGACAGAGGCGGTCACTGGACACTCACAGAGGCCAGGACAGAGACGGTCACTGGACACTCACAGAGGCCAGGACAGAGACGGTCACTGGACACTCACAGAGGCCAGGACAGAGGCGGTCACTGGACACTAACAGAGGCCAGGACAGAGGCGGTCACTGGACACTCACAGAGGCCAGGACAGAGGCTATCCCAACTTAACCCAACCCACTTCACATAACCTTATATAAACCATCACTATCCAAATCCTAACACAACCAGCAAAATAATCCTTACTCAGGCTCCTAACACACTTCTTAGGACACACACACACACACACACACACACACACACACACACACACACACACACACACACACACAGACCTATAGACCTCTCTCCTATCCCACTTATCTTCCCTCCCTCCTACCCCCTCACCTCTCTCCCATCCCCCTTACCGCCCCTTCCTCCTACCCCCTCACCTCCCCTCCCTCCTACCCCCTCACCTCCCCTCCCTCCTACCCCCTCACCTCCCCTCCCTCCTATCCCACTCACCTCCCTCCTATCCCCCTTTACCTCCCCCCGTTCCTACCCCTCTCACCCAACTTCTCCCCTACCACCAACCCCTTCCTCACCTCCTCAACCTTCCTCCCTCCCTTCTCACCTCAACTAACCCCCCCTCCTAACCCCCCCCCCCCCCCACCAGTCTCCCACACGCGGCAGAATCCTCACGCACGTTTCTGCCTCGTGAAGATCTATTCCACCATCTGCCCGGCTTTGTTATTATTATTATTTGGCAGAATCAGATGTCAGATCCAATCAACCTAAACTGCTGATGCTGGTTAGAGAGGGAAACCACAACCCCGGGAGATTTGGTTCAGCAGGAGAAGCTGGGGAGATTTAGTGTCCCGGGGGGAATTCAATGCTGGGGAGGAGTATTAATGGGGAATTTATTGTCTGGGGAATTTTTTTGTTGGGGATTTATTGTCGGGGGAATTTATTATTATTATTATTATTATTATTATTATTATTATTATTATTAACACCTGAAACGTCGCTTGGAAAGATTAAGAAAAAATTATAGAAGCATATCTGACTCACTGTGTGTGTGTGTGTATACTGTATATACTTATTCTACGCACACACAAACACACACTTACTGTATCAAAATTACTATTACATATTAATCTTCACTTTCTCACAATATTTCAACAATAATAATAATAATAATAATAATAATAATAATAATAATAATAATAATAATAATAATAATAATCACGATGACAGAACTTTACAGGCGTGACTAGTTAATGGTGCACACAACGTTAAAGGCGTGACTAATTAATGATAGAGACAGCGACTCGTAAATTAACACTAATGATCGTAAGGGACAAAGTTTCCCTATAGTGGACGTCCCTACTTAATTATTACCCAGACATTAGAGAAGGCTGCTACACTGATGAGAGAGAGAGAGAGAGAGAGAGAGAGAGAGAGAGAGAGAGAGAGAGAGAGAGAGAGAGAGAGAGACTGAAATAAATAAAGAGAGACAGACAGACAAAGATCAAGGTTGTTAAACTTCTTATAACTCTGTCTGTCTCTCTCTCTCTCTCTCTCTCTCTCTCTCTCTCAATCACTCTCACTATATCTCTTTTTCTTTCATTCTCTCGCTCTCTCTCTTTCTGTCTATACATCTGTCTCTCTAACACCCTCTGTCTCTCTGTCTCTATCACTGTCTTTATTTCACGTATTAGTTAAGTACAGCAAAATCCACTTAATAAACACACTAATTATTTAAGCCCCAAGAGCAGGTTGTCTTAGGTTAATTAAAAGTATGCGATTATAATGACCCTAGTTGTCGACGCACGCAAATACATTATTACGTCAACAAATACATTATTACGTCAACAAATACATTATTACGTCAACAAATACATTATTACGTCAACAAATACATTATTACGTCAACAAATACATTATTACGTCAACAAATACATTATTACGTCAACAATTACATTATTACGTAAACAAATACATTATTACGTCAACAAATACATTATTACGTCAACAAATACATTATTACGTCAACAAATACATTATTACGTCAACAAATACATATATATAAATCATTCTTACCCAACAATAAATTATCTCAGGAATAAATTCTAATATTCACCTATGTTTATTTTTATTTATTCTTGTTTTGCTGTTTTTGAGTGATAATTAGACTTTTTTTTTACTATTTTATTTAACCGTTTTTAATCTTTAGTCTTATTTGAGCGGATTTTAATTGTATATACTTTTTTCTACAGGTATATTTACAGGTAGTGATAATGAGACTTTTTTTTTTACTTTTTTAATTAACTATTTTTCTTTTTTTTTCTTTTTCAGATTTTCTTATAGAGGTATTAGGAGAGATTTTTTTTTTACAGTGAATTTGAAACATAAATTTATTATCGAAACCACGTAAGACAGAATATCAGACGAGATAATAACCAAGAAACTGTTAAAGTCATCATCGATCGAGCCAGCTGAGGTTTTCAATATCAGTTGCATTGTATTAAACATTCACTGACCGCGGAGAATGTGTGTATTGTCCAGTGTATTACTTTAAGGGTCAGGTAATATAATGAAAGGTAATTAATTAATGATACACTCTCTGGTTGGTCAGTTGGAGAATATAACGCAGAAACGTGAAAAATATTTTGTATTACCTTTTTTTTTTGGGGTGGTTTTATTTATTTTTTTTTGGGGGGGGGGGGGGGGAAGAGGATTTTTTCGTATGGGGAATTTTTTTTTCTATTGGAGAGAATTATTTTCTCTTTGGGGTAATATTTTATTCTTTTGGGGATATTTATATTTTGGGGGATAATTTTTGTTTTAGGGGATTTGTATATTTTTTTTAGCATGGAGGGGGAGGGTAGGTAATAATATACCATCAGGGGTCAAACTTCTGAAAGCTTTTTCCCTTGTAAATGGACCATGTGCAGGTAAAAATGTCATACGTCAACTGATGCTTCTGCTTCGATTTGGGCTGAAATGTCACCCATGTATAATTCAGACACACACACATACACACTCAGACACCTGCAAATCCATCCGTGTGTGTGTGTGTGTGTGTGTGTGTGTGTGTGTGTGTGTGTGTGTGAGTGTGTGTGTGTGTGTGTGTGTGTCAGATTGATGGTATGGTGATGGTTGTGCCTTACGATAGTTAAGATAATATTCTCCAAGTCCCTACAGAGAGAGAGAGAGAGAGAGAGAGAGAGAGAGAGATCCTCAACTAACATAACATATCACCTTATCTATGGATAATAAAACTCCTTAAACTATCTATTCAAACTACGACATGACGACGATAGCTTCTCAAAAAAAAAATCGTGTTTAACTCCTCATATCCTTAACAAACAAGAGAAAAACTGGGTCGATGTATTCGACTTAAACATTAATCAAACTTTTCCATCACAAAATAATCCAAAATAATATATAAATTACAGTGACACTCTGGTTAAATATTTTGTTCACATTCTCACTTACGGATCAGGAAATTTATATGTTAGATTTCTTAAGTTTTTTTCCGAATGATGGATGAATTATTCTCGTCCTCGTGATGAGCTGAGTGTTTTATACCCACGAGGGTGACCTGTGAAGGACGAGGTCTACCTTGGCTCTAACAATACACTATTATTATTATTATTATTATTATTATTATTATTATTATTATTATTATTATTGCCTTAATCATCAGTTACCCTCTCCTAGCCTCTCCCAGTGCCTCCCACGACCCCTCACCTAGCCTCTCCCAGTGCCTCCCAGGACCCCTCTCCTAGCCTCTCCCAGTGCCTCCCACGACCCCTCTCCTAGCCTCTCCCAGTGCCTCCCACGACCCCTCTCCTAGCCTCTCCCAGTGCTTCCCAGGACCCCTCTCCTAGCCTCTCCCAGCGCCTCCCACGACCCCTCTCCTAGCCTCTCCCAGTGCCTCCCAGGACCCCTCTCTTAGCCTCTCCCAGCGCCTCCCACGACCCCTCTCCTAGCCTCTCCCAGCGCCTCCCACGACCCCTCTCCTAGCCTCTCCCAGTACCTCCCAGGACCCCTCTCCTATCCTCTCCCAGCGCCTCCCACGACCCCTCTCCTAGCCTTTCCCAGTGCCTCCCAGGACCCCTCTCCTAACCTCTCCCAGCGCCTCCCACGACCCCTCTCCTAGCCTCTCCCAGCGCCTCCCACGACCCCTCTCCTAGCCTCTCCCAGTGCCTCCCAGGACCCCTCTCCTAGCCTCTCCCAGCGCCTCCCAAGACCCCTCTCCTTGCCTCTCCCAGCGCCTTCCACGACCCCTTTCCTAACCTCTCCCAGTGCCTCCCACGACCCCTCTCCTAGCCTCTACCAGCGCCTCCCACGACCCCTCTCCTAGCCTCTACCAGCGCCTCCCAGGACCCCTCTCCTAACCTCTCCCAGCGCCTCCCACGACCCCTCTCCTAGCCTCTACCAGCGCCTCCCACGACCCCTCTCCTAGCATCTCCCAGTGCCTCCCAAGACCCCTGTCCTAGCCTCTACCAGCGCCTCCCACGACCCCTCTCCTAGCCTCTCCCAGCGCCTCCCACGACCCCTCTCCTAGCCTCTACCAGCGCCTCCCAAACCCCTCTCCTAGCATCTCCCAGTGCCTCCCAGGACCCCTCTCCTAGCCTCTACCAGCGCCTCCCAAACCCCTCTCCTAGCATCTCCCAGTGCCTCCCAGGACCCCTCTCCTAGCCTCTCCCAGCGCCTCCCACGACCCCTCTCCTAGCCTCTACCAGCGCCTCCCACGACCCCTCTCCTAGCCTCTCCCAGTGCCTCCCAGGACCCCTCTCCTAGCCTCTCCCAGCGCCTCCCACGACCCCTCTCCTAGCCTCTCCCAGTGCCTCCCAGGACCCCTCTCCTAGCCTCTCCCAGCGCCTCCCACGACCCCTCTCCTAGCCTCTCCCAGCGCCTCCCACGACCCCTCTCCTAGCCTCTCCCAGTACCTCCCAGGACCCCTCTCCTAGCCTCTCCCAGCGCCTCCCACGACCCCTCTCCTAGCCTCTCCCAGTGCCTCCCAGGACCCCTCTCCTAACCTCTCCCAGCGCCTCCCACGACCCCTCTCCTAGCCTCTCCCAGCGCCTCCCACGACCCCTCTCCTAGCCTCTCCCAGTGCCTCCCAGGACCCCTCTCCTAGCCTCTCCCAGCGCCTCCCAAGACCCCTCTCCTTGCCTCTCCCAGCGCCTTCCACGACCCCTTTCCTAACCTCTCCCAGTGCCTCCCACGACCCCTCTCCTAGCCTCTACCAGCGCCTCCCACGACCCCTCTCCTAGCCTCTACCAGCGCCTCCCACGACCCCTCTCCTAGCATCTCCCAGTGCCTCCCACGACCCCTGTCCTAGCCTCTACCAGCGCCTCCCACGACCCCTCTCCTAGCCTCTCCCAGCGCCTCCCACGACCCCTCTCCTAGCCTCTACCAGCGCCTCCCAAACCCCTCTCCTAGCATCTCCCAGTGCCTCACAGGACCCCTCTCCTAGCCTCTACCAGCGCCTCCCAAACCCCTCTCCTAGCATCTCCCAGTGCCTCCCAGGACCCCTCTCCTAGCCTCTCCCAGCGCCTCCCACGACCCCTCTCCTAGCCTCTACCAGCGCCTCCCAAACCCCTCTCCTAGCATCTCCCAGTGCCTCCCACGACCCCTCTCCTAGCCTCTCCCAGTGCCTCCCAGGACCCCTCACCTAGCCTCTCCCACGACCCCTCTCCTAGCATCTCCCAGTGCCTCCCAGGACCCCTCACCTAGCCTCTCCCACGACCCCTCTCCTAGCATCCCCCAGTGCCCCCCAGGACCCCTCTCGTAGCGTCTCCCAGGACCACTCTTCTAGCTCTCCATGGACCTGTCTCCTAGCTCTCCCAGGACTTCTGCTCTAACGACCTCCAGGACCCATCTCCCAAGGCTCGTGTCCCAGACTCTCCCACTGTCTGCCAGCAACTCTCATGGCCCCAGGTGTGTCCCTCTCACTAAGTGCTTACAATAACACTTTGTAATCATCAGCAGCAAACTCTCGCCTTCTAAGCCAATGATATAGCGAGGCCGTGAGATAATTCTCTCTCTCTCTCTCTCTCTCTCTCTCTCTCTCTCTCTCTCTCTCTCTCTCTCTCTCTCTCCTTAGACTAAAGAAGGGAACATAAAGAAGGAGAACGGGATATGAAAAGAAAGAAGGGAAAAGGGGGAGGAAGGTGACTCTCTCTCTCTCTCTCTCTGTCAACAAATACAAATCAACATCAACTCCTCAACATCACATGACCCATCACATACGTCTTTGCCCTCATGACCACCATCCCCACACGACATAAACTCTACTGTATATCTTTTTAGCCAATGATAATCAAACTCAGCTGACCGTTAAAGGCTCTGTAATGGCCACGGATTGTCCAAACAAAAACCTATATTAGCTGGGATTCATGTGTAGAAAAAACTAAAAGCCTCGCAGACAGCTTTGTATGTTGTTACCGTCTAATAGTTCATAATGTACAGATATTGTGTGTGGAATTTTTAAAGGAGGGAGGGGGGGGGACGTCTTATATATAGTGAAGTAAGGATTTTTAAAGGAGGGGAGGGGGGGGGGACGTCTTATATATAGTGAAGTAAGGATTTTTAAAGGAGGGGAGGGGGGGGGACGTCTTATATATAGTGAAGTAAGGATTTTTAAAGGAGGGGGGGGGGGACGTCTTATATATAGTGAAGTAAGGATGTGTTCTTGTAATGATTGTTATATTTAGTTTTTTACTCTTTTTTTATTGTTATTTTCCCGCCAACTGCAGTGTGGTGCCCAGAAATATAAGCGCACACACACACACACACACACGAGTGACTGGATGGTGTTCGCGGGGTGGAAACACAACAAAACACAACTGTACAACTTCATCAGCAAGAAAGGTTTCAAACTTGTGTCTGAGGATATCATGTCCTACTTAGTTTCAGACGATCTAATTGATAAACTTGTCCAGAACATCCCTCCCCCCCCCCCCCGCCCACCCAACAGTGTCTACTTATTGGTATGGAAATTATGACTCCAAAACAGATATATACAGAGATACAGACAGATATATACACGTACGCACATACACATAAATACACGCACAGACACAGCAACCTGTCCTCAACGTGTGTGTAGTATAATAATAATAATAATAATAATAATAATAATAATAATAATAATAATAATAATAATAATAATCGGTTTATTGAAAGAACATGGCAGGCGGAAGGGTGAAAATACAGTTACATAATTGGGGAATGGGTCTCTTGATTGACGAATAATATACAAGTAACATAAGTGATACAAAAGTGATATATAATAACTAGGTGGGGAGAAGGTCATACTACAGGGCATTTCAACATAGCGACAGTGTAAGAAGTTAAGATTGGTTGGGTGGGTGTGTGTGTGTGTGTGTGTGTGTGTGTGTGTGTGTGTGTGTGTGTGTGTGTGTGTGTGTGTGTGTGTGTGTGTGGGGTAAGGAACAAAAAGAAATGGCAGTAAGTATATGAATATGAGAGAGAGAGAGAGAGAGAGAGTGAGAGAGAGAGAGAGAGAGAGAGAGAGAGAGAGAGAGAGAGAGAGAGAGAGAGAGAGAGAGGACTATGATGATGATTAAGATGAACCAGCCAAGCTCCACCATGACACACACACTAAACAAGACAAGGCAGCCATCGGTGTTGAACAATGTAATAAGTCGGTTCACTCCTTCACTGTCACTTTACTCCCTCTCTTTCCTCATTCCATTTCCTCCTCTTCATTCACCTCCATTATTTTTCCACTGACGGGTATCAAAAGTGTAACACAGCCCATTACCTCACTAAGTTATTTCCTCTGTTCATTACGTCACTAAGTTATTTCCTCTGTTCATTACGTCACTAAGTTATTTCCTCTGTTCATTACGTCACTAAGTTATTTCCTCTGTTCATTACGTCACTAAGTTATTTCCTCTGTTCATTACGTCACTAAGTTATTTCCTCTGTTCATTACGTCACTAAGTTATTTCCTCTGTTCATTACGTCACTAAGTTATTTCCTCTGTTCATTACGTCACTAAGTTATTTCCTCTGTTCATTACGTCACTAAGTTATTTCCTCTGTTCATTACGTCACTAAGTTATTTCCTCTGTTCATTACGTCACTAAGTTAGTTCCTCTGTTCATTACGTCACTAAGTTATTTCCTCTGTTCATTACGTCACTAAGTTAGTTCCTCTGTTCATTACGTCACTAAGTTATTTCCTCTGTTCATTACGTCACTAAGTTATTTCCTCTGTCCATTACGTCACTAAGTTATTTCCTCTGTTCATTACGTCACTAATTTATTTCCTCTGTTCATTACGTCACTAAGTTATTTCCTCTGTTCATTACGTCACTAAGTTATTTCCTCTGTTCATTACGTCACTAAGTTATTTCCTCTGTTCATTACGTCACTAAGTTATTTCCTCTGTTCATTACGTCACTAAGTTATTTCCTCTGTTCATTACGTCACTAAGTTATTTCCTCTGTTCATTACCTCACTAAGTTATTTCCTCTGTTCATTACGTCACTAAGTTATTTCCTCTGTTCATTACGTCACTAAGTTATTTCCTCTGTTCATTACGTCACTAAGTTATTTCCTCTGTTCATTACGTCACTAAGTTATTTCCTCTGTTCATTACGTCACTAAGTTATTTCCTCTGTTCATTACGTCACTAAGTTATTTCCTCTGTTCATTACGTCACTAAGTTATTTCCTCTGTTCATTACGTCACTAAGTTATTTCCTCTGTTCATTACGTCACTAAGTTATTTCCTCTGTTCATTACGTCACTAAGTTAGTTCCTCTGTTCATTACGTCACTAAGTTATTTCCTCTGTTCATTACGTCACTAAGTTAGTTCCTCTGTTCATTACGTCACTAAGTTATTTCCTCTGTTCATTACGTCACTAAGTTATTTCCTCTGTCCATTACGTCACTAAGTTATTTCCTCTGTTCATTACGTCACTAATTTATTTCCTCTGTTCATTACGTCACTAAGTTATTTCCTCTGTTCATTACGTCACTAAGTTATTTCCTCTGTTCATTACGTCACTAAGTTATTTCCTCTGTTCATTACGTCACTAAGTTATTTCCTCTGTTCATTACGTCACTAAGTTATTTCCTCTGTTCATTACGTCACTAAGTTATTTCCTCTGTTCATTACGTCACTAAGTTATTTCCTCTGTTCATTACGTCACTAAGTTATTTCCTCTGTTCATTACGTCACTAAGTATACACCTTGTAACAGCAACTTTGCTTTATATAAATATTCACCCAAATGAACAACACCAACTTATTCACCAAGTTATTCAACAATGACTCAACCTGGAGACGAATTTTATTTTTATTTTTTTTAGGGGGGGGGGAGGGGGCGGCGGCACTCCCCTACATCCTTGTGTAAGGTGAAGCGCAGAAGCCTTTACAGCGCCCAACAGGGAAGCATGTTAAGTTCATGCTTGCCTTTATGTCTCATGAGTTAAGGGCGTAGACGGCTGAGCTCGTAACTATCTCAGAGGTCGAGCGCAGATCAGCTGATTCATCACACAACGGCTGACACTCACAGCTCTCACGCCCCGAGAGGTGAGTAGAACCTCACCACTTGATCAGGGAAGAACAAGTCACTCAGGTGTTCTCTCAAAGTGTATTTACAACACTTCCCTGGAGAGAATTCATAGTATATCTTCTCACACTGTTGCTGTGTATATAGCTGCTTCGACAATAAGGGAAAAACAGCAAGAAGTGTTTACATCAAACCCAGCCACTTAAAGAGTTCCACAACTTAATTAAAACAATTAATGTGATGCCAAAACAGCTATGGCTTAGGTTATGTTAGTTTAGGTCAGGTAAGGTTAAGTCAAGTTAGGTCAGGTTAGGTTAGGTTAGGCTAAGTTAAGTTAGGATAGATTAGGTCAGGTCAGGTTAGGGTAGGATAGGTTAGGTCTAGTCTCCATATCATCACCGTGTCATAGCATGGTGCAGACTCACTCTCACAAAACAAAATAACCTAGAGCATGAGTACCAAGCTGTCTCATGGCTTCATTAAACAGCATTTGAGCTCATCACATTATTACGTCCTCGAAATATTTCACAAAGTCAGTGTCAAATATAATGGAAATGAATCAATCAAAGACAAATTAGTCACTCGTAAACTATTTGCTCTCTGGTATATCCTTTAGTTGTCAAGGTAGTTTTAATATGAAAGTTATTAACCATTGCTTAATAAATATAAACTATGCTCTTACTTGTATGACTTATTTACCCCTACCTGTACCTGTATTCAACTGTATAGGTAAATGTACTCTAATATTCAACCTTCGTGAAAAATACCTGATCTCCCAGATGCTCCACCGAGATGTATCCATCAGGGCTGCAGCCAGATGTTTCATTATCAATGTATGAGAAGTAAAGTAGTTTTAAAATTTATATACATCACAACTGGCTCGGCCGGATCCCAGCCACCCTCCACTGAGACAGTAAAGGCGGACACATCGATTAATTATTAAAAGTCACCCCGAGCCTGACCTGCCCATGACCTTACCCTCAACTCCGTGACAGTCTGCAATGGGTGGGGTTAATTAGACGTCTCGCTAACACTCGTCAAACTGTATTAACCCTGATCTAACCTAACAGAACAGAATGGAACCAAAAATAACCTATTGTAACCTAACCTAACAGAACAGAATGGAACCAAAAATAACCTATTGTAACCTAACCTAACAGAACAGAATGGAACCAAAAATAACCTATTGTAACCTAACCGAACAGAACAGAACATAACATAACCTAATCTAACATATCAGAGCAGCACCAAACCTAACCTAACCTAACCTAACCTAACCGAACCTAACAAAATATAACCTAACCTAACCTAACCTAACCTAACCTAACCTAACCTAACCTAACCACCACCACGATATTCAACAACATCAACACACTTATACACCTGAAGAAACGGACAATACTGTATCAGTGTATTTATTTGACACAGTAAACACATAAGACTTAAGTGATAAAACGGAGAGCAAAATGACAGTACTGTACATACGTAGATGATTGTTGAGTGGGTAGGTAGGTAGGTGGGAGGGTGGGTGGGTGAGTGGGTGGGTAGGTGGGTGGGTGGGATGGTGGGTTGGGGACGTTCCTCTTGCATTACATTAACACTGGATGCTGATCCTGATGATGATGATGATGATGATGATGTTGATGACGATGATATTGATGCAATAGCCGACACTAACCTAACCTAACCTAACCTAACCACAGCAGTCGAGGCATCAAGATAAAATGGAAGACTTCAAGTTTCTACATTCTTATTGGTCAGGTGAGCGAGGGGGGGAGATGTAAGGGGCAGTGCTGGGAATAACTATGACTCCCAAATGACTTAATATGATCTGGCGAGAGTTGCAACCTTCCTCGAGTGCAGGACAGTTATTATTATTATTATTATTATTATTATTATTACTATTATTATTATTATTATTATTATTATTATTATTATTATTATTATTACAACTACTTCTACTACTACTACTACATTTATAAACGTGGCCTCCAGCCTCCCCCAATAGCCACACCTTCGCCGCCATTTTATTACCTTAAAATTAAATATCCTAATACATAAGTAGCTATCCTAGCTGTGTTTAGTTAGTTGAGCCACAGATCTATGCGGCATTCAGTGACTGGTGCCTCATAGTCAATATCTGCAAATGTTGTCGGTTTTGGAGCCGATGCTCTCGTTCCCCTGAGGCAGAGAAAAGCCGACCTAAATAGAGAAAAGGACAGTCGACATCTCATCCAGGCTGTAACATAACTTTTGGGCTGCTGCTTCTGTTCGGATAGCACCTCTGCGAGTCTGGCGTAGAAGCATCTTGCACTTGGTCCCATCCCACCAGAGGTTGTGAACACCAGAGGAGTGAGGCTGCCTTGATCAACGTTCTGAATTTTCTCCCCGTATGCCCTTATCTTGTCATTCTCGTTCCTCCTGTGTGCAGCATCGAGAGCTAAGTTACGGTGACATGCGGCCATGGGATCAAAAATCCTGATGTCGAAGAAAGCTCGCTGTCCCAGCGTCCAGAATCCTCGAGCACTGACGTCAGCACGGGCTTCGTTAGATGTGTTTGAAGGCCTATGTTGGAAATTCTCACCATCCAATGGAAGGAGGGTCGGTTCTACCCTGACATCACGACGGATTTCCTTCAACATATTTGCTGTAAGGTCCCTTACTTCGTCATGTCTCATGCATATGAAGCCCCCTTTCTTGCACACCATGGCGTGATCGACGTCATAGGAAGAGCCACACACGCATTGGGAGGGCAAACCTTCTACTGGCCTACGGTACCTTAGAGCAATGGCATCTGTAAATTCTCGTTTATTGAGACTGAAACCATTTGCCCTTATCGATAACGTAGTTAACCAATTCGAGGCGCCCACCTCCTGCTCCAGCTACTTTTTTTTCAAATTCTCTGGTACTTGCAGCATCAGTTGCAGCGACTTATCACTTTGGCCGTACTGTCGTTCTGTACCGTTAAATCTTGTTTACTTCGCTGGTTTCCACCTCACCTCTTGCGTTCTGAGCTATTATGTGGTCCGTGAGGGCTGCCGTGAGTTTGACTGAGTTTTGATGTTCGGTGGCACCAATCTCCTCTGGATTGGTCAATCCCATTCCTCCCAGTCTCGGTGGTAGTGCAAGGAGTGATCTTTCTGCTGGGGTTAAGTGAGGGTGTTTCAATAAATTGGGAATGAAATTGACGCTGATAGCTTCTTCCAGAGGGTGGAGGAGGGGTAGGTTATAAGGGATAGTGAGCATCAGGTAGTTCCAGCGATGCTTGACTCCATGGGTGAATGCCGCAAGAGCCGCATGTGGCTCGTGTTAGCAATATCAGACAGAGTATCGATATCCCTAACCCACTAATTCACCTTTCCCGTTACATACTCTGTCTTGAAGTCCGTCGTTCCGATTACTGCGCCTAGGTGTCTTTGGCCATCCTTTGTTATTTTGACTTCACTTCCGCCGATCACCTCCATTGCCCGTTCATAATGTTCTGGCTTCACAATGAGGAAGGACTTGCTGGTGTTTGGATGGTACCCTATTTGTGGGCCATTTGATGTTCAGGTCCCACCACTTTTTGAGGTCCTCCACTTTTCCTGCTCCTGTAAGGTCGTCAGCGTACGCCATTTGCTTGACCTCAGTTGTTTCAAATTTTATTGTGTGTTGGAGCACGGATAGGACTATTGCGTACATTGCCATTGCAACAGGGTCCCCCTGAGTTGTTCCCTCAGTTGGCTGTATGATGGTATCACCACTTAAAACCTTGGTGTTTACTATATAGAGGTCTGATAGATTCCTATGGGTGTTTTCAACATACACTGCAAAGCTTGGACACTTGACCTTGATGTTGTGCAAGGCGGCCTTGCGGTTAAGTATGTTAAATGCGTTTGAAGCGTCAACCAGGAGAACGGCCTCACAATCACGCTCCTCAAATATCGTTCTCATGGCATGAATGGCAGCTTCCCCTCCACCTTGTAGCCAGCACAAACTTGCAGGTTCCCTGCTGCTGCCCTGACGTCATCCTTTACCACCTCCATTATGCATTTTCCGATGATCCGCCTCAGCACTTCCCCCACCTCTATAGGCCTACATCCTGGATTCTTATCCAGGGGAATGAGGCGGCAGGCCGTCAGAGCATGAAGGTGTTGGCAGCACGAGGTTGCTAGCTTTCTTGCAAGGGCGACAATGGCAGTGCAGAGATCACTTGCTACGGGGCCAAACTTGTTAGTGCTGAGGATGACTCTCCAGCCGTTTGCATCTAGGCCTGAAGGGCCAGCCCCTCCTTGAATTTTCAGTGCCTTTTTCCACACCTTCCCTCCTGTTATTTTCTTGAATAGGACAGCATTTGGTGGGATATAGTCACCCTGGAACCCGATGCCGTCCTCTTCACTTACAGGGGGATGTTTTTCCTTCGGTTGGTTCAATGTTTCTGTTTATTGACAGAACACCACCGGAGGATTCCTCTGTGAGAGATCTTACCGCCAAAGACACTTTTCCTACACGCATTTTGTTTCCAAACTTTCTTGCAACGTCATCGGTGTTTTGCTTTCCGTCTCCTGCAGATTTTAGTCTCTCCTGCAGTGTTCTTGCTTCACATAGGAGATCCTCAAGGGCCCCATTCTGCCACAGTGTCAATCTTTTCTTCATTGCTGCCGCATTTTCTTTGTGCTTAGTCTTTGTGTGTGTCCTCTGACAGAATAGATGTGGTATTATTGCCAGTATTTGAAAAGCTAAAGGGGCAAGGAAGCAGTCCTGAGTGTACTCAGTTATGAGGCGCGTCATCTCCTGAATCATTTCTTTGGTGGCCGCACACTTGGGTGGTTCAAACAGGTTAGCTGGCGACCACCTGACAATTTCTGAGTAAGTTTCTTTAACCCATATGTCCGCATTTTCCATCGACATGCCATTCCACTGTGGTGGCTGTCTGCCATTCACCTCGTGGACATCTGCTACTATTGGAGCAGCGATTATTAGTACTACATTTTCAGATTGAGTAGACTCACTGCTATCATTTAGGATATCATCAGGCGGTTGAGTCCCGGCGATATGCACTGTGGCCACCTGTGCCGGCTCCCTGCCTTGTGGGTTCCTTTCTGCAAACCACACATGGTCGGTTGTTTCTCGCACACACAGCTGGTGCAAGTTTGGTTCTGGCTAGCACAGACGCAACAATGTCTGTTACCCGGCATAGTGTTCCGCACTTTGGGCGACAGCTACGTCCGCCTCTGACATCTGCTTTGGTCCCATACAGAAGAAGAAACTAGTTCTTATGAGGAAAGGGCGGATAGGTGACAGGCTGGACTGCTGTGTCCGGGTAGTAGGGGCATACGTGCGTGCGTGGGTGTGTAGGCCACCTCCCTGAGGGCGACAGTTCACACATCAGAGTGATACACTGGGAGCAAGGATTGTCACACCTAACACTTGTTTATATATCCTTGGCAGAAATAACCAGTATTTCTATGGTCGCATTGATGTAATATTAGTTATATATACTCACTGGGTCGGCTGGCACTACATGAAGTGACCGTTACTTATGGGAGGCGACCGCAGGCGTAGAACACTTGGCCTTCTGTCACTGACCACTGCGATTAATGCCGTAAGGGATGAGAAGAACCTTGGGTGACATCCGATATTCACCGACACACTGTGAAATTCCCGCTCCCACACACCGTGCTTGTCCCCACCAATAACACTTTAGATCAGGGAGGACGCTCCACTACTATTACTACTACTTCAATAAAACAGTAGTCCAATAAAGTTACAAATATCTTGCCTCCCTCCCTCCCTCCGTCACCAAGGCAGTGCTGTAACCATTCTCGGAGGTCATCATTTAGTTTTCATGTAACCTTTTGTAAGTGCAACTGCAACTAGGAGAGGGCGGCGGCAAATAAGATATTTATAATTTCATAGAAACTGTTATGTAATTCGTGAAAAAGATTTATAATTGTTTAGGAAGAGAGAGAGAGAGAGAGAGAGAGAGAGAGAGAGAGAGAGAGAGAGAGAGAGAGAGAGAGAGAGAGAGAGAGAGAGAGAGAGAGAGAGAGACCTGTAAATAATAGTAGGTACACAATGGCACACAATGGCTCCACACACAAGCTGTACGAACACAGAGGTGACCGACGTACAGTGAACCAACATACAACTCCCAATTCACTTGTCCTATACAGAGATAAATATGGACACATGCCGGAATGGGGAACAAGCTGGGATCATTTACCAAGTTTCCGGGCAAGAGGATGAGGAGAGCAGTAGAAGCAGCACACAAAACAACAACAAAACAGATGACCAATCACCGAGAAGGATTCCAGTCTCTTTCAGAATCAGCAAGAAGGTCAATGTTGATGCCAGTGTGGAAGGCCAATGAGGAGGAGCCACGAGGACGTCGCCCAGGAGGATGAACCTGTGTGAACAAGGTCAAGGTGCCGAAACGTTTCCCAATAAACTCCAGCTCATACTTGTGTTTTACTTACCACAACAAACTACACACACGCACACATAAATATGTATGTATGTATGTATGTACGTACGTACGTATGTATGCATGTATGTATGTATGTATGTACAGTATGTATGAATATATGAATGTATGTATGTATGTATGTATGTATGTATGTATGTATTACATGTATGTATGTATGTATGTATGTATGTATGTATGTATGAATGTATGTGTGTTTGTATGTATGTATGAATATATGAATGCATATATGTATGTACTCCTGTAAGTATGTATGTATATATTACATGTATGTATGAAAATATGAATGTATATATGTATGTATGTATGAATGTATATATGTATGTACAATCAAAGACAAAAGTCGTGTCGCGGTTTTGTCGGAAGATTAAATATAACTCGTGAAGCATTATGAGAGCCCTACCACAAGGCAGAGTGGACCAAAAGTTTAGCTCTTCGACATATGTTTTCACCAAATTTCACGACACGACTTTTGTCTTTTATTGCACGAATGTATGTATGTATGTATGAATGTATGAATTTATATATGTATGTATGAATGTATGAATTTATATATGTATGTATGTATGTATGTATGTATGTATGTATGCAATCTAGCCGGCGGAGAACAATGGAGGGAAACCTGCATCACGTCTTAGTAATTGCTCCAGCTTGTGTCAACACGGACCACTAACACAGGTCAAGGCGTGGGCGGGGGGGGTGGGGTGTGGGGGGGGGGGGACAATATGACCCCTCCACCCGGGCGTCATAAAGCCGAGTTTACCTGTTTGTGGCGAGTCAACCTCTCCCCTTGTGTCTTTATGTATGTGTGTATACATAAACATTCCATCGCGATTCTGTTGACTAATTCTCCCAGGCGTTAGTGTCGTTTAGTCCCGTCATGAATATGTTGAGATGTACTAGTGTCTTGTGAGCCTGGGTGGGTGGGTGGGTGGGTGGTTGGGTGGGTGGGTGGGTGGGTGGTGGGTTGATGGGTGGGTGTCCTCAGGTGGATCCCACGAGATAAGAAAATACTCAGGGATGGATGATATAAGGCTAGGTTAGTTACGTTAGGTTAGGTTAGGTTAGGTTAGGTTAGGTTAGGCTAGGTTGGTTAGGTTAGGTTAGGTTAGGTTAGGTTAGGTTGGTTAGGTTAGGTTAGTTAGGTTGGTTAGGTTAGGTTAGGTTAGGTTGGTGTATACTGAACTCAAACAGGAAAGCTTTTGGCAAGATTAAGCTGATAAAAGCGTTCTTCGTCCGGTATGAGTGATATAGCAACTTCAGTTAGTCCTGTAAAATTACACGATTTTTTTATACATATTGAGAGAAAGAGACTAAAACGAGAAAGAGAAAGAGAGAGAAAGAGAGAGTGATAAAGAGAGTGATAGAGAGAGAAGGTGATAGAAACAGAGCTGGCAAGAGAAAGAGAGAGAGCGTGAAAAAGACAGTGAGACAAGAAGAAACAATGAAAGAAAAAAGAAAAATGATAGAAAAAGAGAGAGAGAGAGAGAGAGAGAGAGAGAGAGAGAGAGAGAGAGAGAGAGAGAGAGAGGAAAAAGAGTCAACATAAACAATACTATATACAGGAAACAAAGACGCACTCAATCAGTACCTCCGGGCGGGTCAGTCACGCCAGCAGGACCCGGAAAGAACCGAGTGGTCAAAATATCCCCGAAAAGTGGGCGGGTCACGTCGGCCAGATGAAACAAGGTTGATTTTCACTAATGCCGGTGAGGGAGAAAGAGGCTGAGAGAGGGAGAGAAAGACTGTAAGGTCGTTTTCTCTATCGATGTGTGTGTGTGTGTGTGTGTGTGTGTGTGTGTGTGTGAGTTCCCGCAGGAGGAGACGAACCTGATTTCAAATATATATTTTGGTATCAAGATTCTACTCCATGTTCCACACACACACACACACACACACACTAGGGTGGTCCCGAAATGGGGGTTAAAATTTTTTTTTCAGAATATGATCACAACCACCCTGCCCTTTTATAAGAACTACCAAAATAATATAACCCAAACAATTTCAACCAAATTGAGGGATGTTTAGGGGTGCCACCAGCCAGGGGCACAACTTGACACAACTTACTTAATATATATATATATTATATATATATATATATATATATATATATATATATATATATATATATATATATATATATATATATATATATATATTATATAATGGCAGATTGTTGACATGTTGTGCAGGTGTCTGTATTCTGTCAATCCATGAATGAGCTTAGGTCTATCTGTGAGTGCCACATATCCAATTGGACTTATAGAGAATTTTTTTGTCACTTCTTTGTACTCATTATCAAGCTCAACATCCTAGACTCTACAAACTGGATGTCGGGTGTGAGTTTGTGTTACCTATTGTCCCTAAATTATATATCATATAATACTAATAATAGTAATGGTTTCTCTTTTTAGATGGCTAGTACTAGTGGTAGTGGCACAAAGCCAAAGACAAGGAAAGACAATGAAGTATGGTTGATTGGGCCAACTGCACACGCTTTGACTGGTCTAAAACTGCCTTCTACTGGGGAAGTTATGAGTTTGTTCTTTCAAATTCACAAAGTCAACAAAGCAACCATCAAAGAGAGTGCCAAGGAAGTGATCAAGCAAGTACTCCCATTTTGGGAAATGGCAAGAATACCAACTTGCTCAGAAATTCATGCCCGAGAAAGAGTTGAAAAAATGTTTGTGAAATGGAAAAGCCTTCAAAAAGCTGCCAAGAGGAGAAGCCAAGCTCAGCAAATAAAGGAAGAAGTTTCAAAGAACAATTAAGTAAACTATTTGACAATGCTCATGCAAATGCTTTGACAATGATCAAAATTGAAGAAGATCGGCAATTCCTTCCAGCACAACGAGATGGAAGGAAAGGATACTTGGGTAGAGTTGATAAAGAACTAGCAGCAAAAGAAGTCCGCTTGGCAATACGAAAAGAAGAAGAACGTGCTCGCTTTTCAAAAGCTTTGGCACAGAAAACAAAAGAAGATGAAAAACAAGGAATGAATCCGCCATTCTCATCATCATCTGAGTCTGAGGAACAAGTAAATTCTTCAGCGTCAGAGTGTTCTCCTCCCAAAAAATCAAAACCTGGGAAACCACGTGCAAAAAACATAATGTCCCCTGTTCTGGCCAAAGCACTAGATCGCACCAAGATTAGTGATCGTGATGCTGTGCATTTGATTGCTGCAGCAGCTCAAACTTTAGGTCACAACATGGAAGACATAGCAGTCAACCGGAAGACAATTCGACAATCAAGAATGAAGTTGAGAGTTCAGTCTTTTAAGTCTGCCAAAGAACAATTTATACTTAATCTTGATCCAACAATCCCTCTTGTTGTTCATTGGGATGGAAAGCTACTTCCTGAAACAGCTGGTGGTAAAGAAACTTATGATCGATTGCCAATCATTGTGTCCTATGAAGAGAATGAACAATTGCTGAATGTATCAAAGTTGCCCAATGGAACTGGTGAAGCGATGGCTAATGCTGTGGTTGAAGTGGTCAAAGATTGGAAATTAAAAGACTACATAGTGGCAATGTCTTTTGACACTACAAGCAGCAACACTGGACGCCACACTGGGGCCTGTAAGCTCATCGAAATTAAACTGGAGAAAAATCTCCTATGGTTGCCATGCCGTCATCATGTGCATGAGGTTGTGATCGGTGGAGTATTTGACCGTGTAATGGGTCCATCAACTGGGCCAGATATACTTGTTTTTAAGAGATTTCAAGCATTTTGGCCCAACATTGTGCAGAGTGACTACAGTACAGCTGCCACTGATCAAGAAATGGATTTGGTTGTGACTGAAAATCGAGAAGGTCTGCTGAAAAATGCATTGAGCTTCCTTAATGATAATCAGCCACGGGAAGACTAGAGAATTACTCGAATTGGTTGTTATATTCCTGGGAGGAACTCCACACCGCAAGATATCTTTCAGGAAGCCTGGGGCCATGCACAGAGCCAGGTGGATGGCAAAGCTGTTGTATTCCTTCAAAATATGGATGTTCCGGTCACAATTCAAGTTGACAGCCCGAGAAGTCAAAGGACTCGGTAGGGTGGTTCGATTTGCTGTCCTTGTATACTTTAAAGCATGGTTCCTGGCTACTTTGCCAGTTCAAGCTCCAGCAAATGACCTGCTCTTCCTGAAGAAGATTTCTGACTACACAAAAGTTGACAAGGAGGTTTCAGAAGAGGCTTGCCGCAAATTTATCAATCATCTGTGGTACCTCAATGAAGAAGTTGTTGGCTTTGCCTTCTTTGATATGAATGTTGG
>CAUDMG010001383.1:592500-600000 GCA_958450375.1 Homarus gammarus | reverse complement strand
AGAGAGAGAGAGAGAGAGAGAGAGAGAATGAAAGCCCCGGGTGATCTTGTATCTCAGCCGGACAAGGTGGACCTCAGATGAGTATTGAGGAGTGAGGTGGAGGAAGGGAGAGAGGAGGGGGGAGTGAGTGAGGTGGAGGAAGGGAGAGGAGGGGGGAGTGAGTGAGGTGGAGGAAGGGAGAGAGGAGGGGGGAGTGAGTGAGGTGGAGGAAGGGAGAGAGGAGGGGGGAGTTAGTGAGGTGGAGGAAGTGAGTTGGAGGGGGGAGTGAGGTGGAGGGAGGGAGAGAGGTGGGGGGAGTTAGTGAGGTGGAGGAAGGGAGAGAGGTGGGGGGAGTTAGGTGGAGGAAGGGAGAGAGGTGGGGGGAGTTAGTGAGGTGGAGGAAGGGAGAGAGGAGGGGGGAGTTAGTGAGGTGGAGGAAGGGAGAGAGGTGGGGGGAGTTAGGTGGAGGGAGGGAGAGAGGTGGGGGGAGTTAGTGAGGTGGAGGAAGGGAGAGAGGAGGGGGGAGTTAGTGAGGTGGAGGAAGGGAGAGAGGAGGGGGGAGTTAGTGAGGTGGAGGAAGTGAGTTGGAGGGGGGAGTGAGGTGGAGGGAGGGAGAGAGGTGGGGGGAGTTAGTGAGGTGGAGGAAGTGAGTTGGAGGGAATGAGTGAGATGGAGGGAGGGAATGAGGTGGAGGGAGTGATTGAGTTGGAGGGAATGAGTGAGATGGAGGGAGCGAGTTGGAGGGAGGGAATGAGGTGGAAGGAGGGAGAGAGGTGGAGGGAGGGAGTGAGTTGGAGGGAGGGAATGACGTGGAGGGAGTGATTGAGTTGGAGGGAATGAGTGAGATGGAGGGAGCGAGTTGGAGGGAGGGAATGAGGTGGAAGGAGGGAGAGAGGTGGAGGGAGGGAGTGAGTTGGAGGGAGGGAATGACGTGGAGGGAGTGATTGAGTTGGAGGGAATGAGTGAGATGGAGGGAGTGAGTTGGAGGGAGGGAATGAGGTGGAAGGAGGGAGAGAGGTGGAGGGAGTGAGTGAGTTGGAGGGAGGGAATGACGTGGAGGGAGTGATTGAGTTGGAGGGAGTTAGTGAGGTGGAGGGAGTGAGTTGGAGGGAGGGAATGAGGTGGAAGGAGGGAGAGAGGTGGAGGGAGGGAGTGAGTTGGAGGGAGGGAATGACGTGGAGGGAGGGAGTGAGTTGGAGGGAATGAGTGAGATGGAGGGAGTGAGTGAGGTGGAGGGAGGTTGTGGGGTGGAGGGAGTGAGTGAGGTGGAGGGAATGAGTGAGTTGGAGGAAGGTTTTGGGGTGGAGGGAGTTAGTGAGGTGGAAATAGAGAGAGAGAGAGAGAGAGAGAGAGAGAGAGAGAGAGAGAGAGAGAGAGAGAGAGGGAGGCGACATTGCTCCTCTCCATTACTCACCATCAAGTTTCAATTGAACCTAAAGAAAAATGTGAACCCGAAAGAGAGAGAGAGAGAGAGAGAGAGAGAGAGAGAGAGAGAGAGAGAGAGAGAGAGAGAGAGAGATGAACGAGAATTGGAAGCGAAGGAGGAGGAGGGGGGGAAAGGTGGAGAAGAGAGGATACAATGAAGAGATGGAAGGAAGAAGCGGGAGAGAAAGAGGAAGATGGGTGAAATGATAAAGGAGGAAGGAAGGAAAGGAAGGAGTTGGAGAAGGTATGGAGGGTGTGAAGGATGTGAAGGAGATAATAGAGATGGAAAACACGGTGGGGGAGGTAGTGGAAGAAGGAGGAGAAAGTTAGAAAGGAAGAGAGAGAGAGAGGGGGGGGAGGAAGAAAGCGTTAGGAGAAGGAAGGAGGGAGGAAGGGAGAGGGAGAAAAGGTTAGGAAAGAAGGAAGGGTAAGAGGTGAGAGGAAAGGGTTAGGAAGAAAGAGAGAGAGAGAGAGAAGGAGGAAGAAAGAGTTAGGAGAAGAATGAAGGGAGTGAGAGTTAGGAGGGAAAACAAGAGAAAGGAAATGAGGCAGAATGGAGAGGGAAGGGAAAACCGAGGGGAGGTACAAGGGGAAGGAGGGAGGAACAGAGGGGAGAAGAGGTCGAGGGGATAAAGGGAGAGAGGGAGAAGTATACGAGGAGGAAGGGAAGAGAGGAGAGGGAAGGGGGAAGGAAGGATCGGCAGGAGGATTTATGAAGCACACAGAAGGAGGGGTCCACGAGGAGGGAGAGAAGGAGGAGGACCAGGACTGTGTGTTAGTGTTGTACAAGAGAGAAGAACTGTCTGACGAAGAGCTAAGAAAGAAACAAACAAACAAATGAACAAACAAGCACTCATGGAGGAGGAGAAGAAGGAAGAGGAAGAGGAGGAGGGAGAAAGGGAAGAGGAGGAGGAAGGCGAGGGAGGGAGGAGGAGGAGGAGCCTGAAGAAGGTAAATTAGTGGGTGGGTGAGATAGGGCAGTGATGGGGGCGGGGTTAAGGTGCCTCATCTTCTTGATATATTGAGATGTGTGGGAGGAGGAGGAGGAGTCTCTCTCTCTCTCTCTCTCTCTCTCTCTCTCTCTCTCTCTCTCTCTCTCTCTCTCTCTCTCTCTTAACTTAACCCCCCCTTATTAAACAACTCCATTAACACCTTAATTCCATATACGAGGAGTCGGCCTTATAACTCCTCTATAATACTCTATCACTCCTCTATAACACATCCTCTATAATACTCTATCATATATACGTTCACGATATATATGTATATATGAACCGTATATATCGCAGACTTAAAGACGGGTTTCAATGACCCGGTAAAAGATGCCAACTATTGTAATTAAGTCGGAAGCTGTGGAAGTCGAGGGGGGGGGGGAGAGTGGGAGGGAGAGGGAGGGAAGGATGGAGAGAGAGGGAGAAAGAAGGTGGGGGGGGGAGGGAAGGACTGGTTGGGTGAGGTGGGTGGCGAGGAGGGAAGGGAGGGAGGAGGGAGGTCAGGTGATATTTTTGCACCTTGACGTTAATTAAGTCTGTCTAGTGACGTGTTAACTTTCCTAAACTCCCTCAGCCTCGGCAACTCTCGGAGAAAGTAGGGAATTTGTATAAAATGATCTTTTTGTTGTTGTGCTCTCTCTCTCTCTCTCTCTCTCTCTCTCTCTCTCTCTCTCTCTCTCTCTCTCTCTGAAGAAATTACTATTTTATCAGTTCAACGTGCACAAAATTTCGATTCAAATAATAATAATAATAACCACAGAAACAACAAATGATAATAAAAACAACAATAACAAAAACAAGATAAAAAATAACAAAAATAATAATAACAAGGACAATAACAGCACACAAAACCGACACATTACCCATCACAAGCCTCGCTGAACCAAACCAAAGTCAATAGAATTCACCACGTGTGCGTAAAGAACTCTCCTACAGTATATATTTATGATGTGTTGGCTGTGATGATGTTACCGGCTCCTACTACCACCTGAGATCCCTCGCCCGAGAATTGCTGTTTGACACCACAACCGCATCCAGTCCATACGAGCACAAACTGATCGCTATAAGAACAGCCCAGTCCCAACCATTGTGAAAATTATCAATAACTTGTAATAAACCAGTGTATTCACTACCAGTCAATCGTACTTCTTGCACTGTCACTTTGTTGAAATGCCCTGTAGTTTGAGCTTCTCCCCACCTAGTTATTATATATCATATTTGTATCACTTATGTTACTTGTATATTAATTGTAAATCAAGAGACCCATTCCCCAATTATGTAACTGTATATTTTCAGCCTTCCGCCTGCTTTGCTCTTTCAATAAACCGTTAATTATTATTATTATTATTTATGTGCAGACAGACAGACGAAATAAAAAACAGACGTACAGACAGGCGGACGAACTGAGAGATGAACAGACAGACAGACAGACTAACAGATGGCACGATATGAGACTTTCGACTGAGCTGCATTATACGAAAGAAATCCTTTCAATTTGGGAGGGAGGGGGGAGGGGGAAGGGGGAGGGGGAGGGAGGGAGGGAGGATGAGGGAAGTTGGAGAGGAGAGGAGGGAGAGAGAGGGGGAAAGATGAGTGATGAAGAGAGAGGGGGAAGGATGAGTGATGGAGAGAGAGAGAGGGAAGGATGAGTCATGGAGAGAGAGAGGGAAGGATGAGTGATGGAGAGAAGGAAGATGAGGGAAGAGGGAGGAATGTAGGTAAGGTTAAGTTTGGTTAGGTTACATCACATCAGGTCAGGTCAGGTTTGGCTGGTTAAGATTACGTCAGGTTAGGTCAGGTGAGGTTAGATCAGGTTAGATTAGGTCAGATCAGGTTAGGTCAGGTCAAGTTAGGTCAGGTCAGGTTGGTAGCCATTGGAACTGACCCTCCTTCATGCTCAGGTTATTAATGACTTTTTAGTTGTTTATTTTCAACCTTAAGTCAACCGGTTACAAACGTTCAGTCTTACCTACGAGAAATATTCACCGTAAGAGCCTTTGAGATTCTTAGGTCTAAGTGTCCGTCTTAGTACAGATTATTTCAAGGTGTTTTTGTTTTGTTCTTTTCGCTAAGTTTATGTGCCAGCTGTTGTTGTTGTTTAACATTTTACTTGAGTCTAAATTAACGTGTATCATTGAACTTTATTATTATTATTATTATTATTATTATTATTATTATTTTTTATTACTGCTACTACTATTGCTAACTTTGCTGACAACGCTGACTCTACTGAATACACTTTGGTGACTTCGCTGACTCTTGCAAAACAGTCTCAGTTATTCCAATGTTATTAATACCTTTATGTACGACACGATTAATATAAAGCTGCATGATTAAATTAACAGGTGAAAAATAATGATTACCTTAAGTTATTTTTAAAATACCTTCATAGCTCCACCTGTACGTTAAGCCAATCACTGTGTAATACTGTCATCACCTGGAAAACACTGTTGATGTTGTATCTTTATACCTGACTCTACCTGTATATTTATATCTCCGCATCAAGTGATATTCCACCTACTAATTAACAACGAAACACCTGTCGGGTATTTTCAGTAATCTAGTGGAAGCTTTGATTAATATCCTCCCATCATACTGCTTCAAGTTGCGTCTTTAATATTTACACAACAGAAGAAAGAAAAACAATTAGAATATTAACTTTTTATGGAATTATGTCAAACTTTCTTTTCAGATGTTTTCATATTTTAAATCTTTCATATATTACAGGTGAGTGAAGTATGTTGACACACACTCTTGGGGTTTTCATATATATCTGACAAAACACATGTAAGGTGCGCCCAGAAATGACCTGGTTTGTACCTATAATACCTAAACTATATACCTGAAGGTGTCATTAATGAACTCAGGTGAACACAACAAGAGGACTCTGAGGGAGGGAGAGGGGGAGTAAAGAGGGGGAGAGGGGGAGTAAAGAGGGGGAGAGGAGGAGTAAAGAGGGGGTCGAAGAGGAGTAAAGGGGGGAAGGGAGGGTTGATGTAGGACCAAGATTAAGGCGATTAAGTGTTTTTACCGGAGTGTTGCTGCTGCCTCCTCCGCCACCACTACCACCACTATCAGTACCACCATCACCCCCACCGCCGCTACCACTATCTTCACTACCACTAACACCATCACCACCACCACCATCATCTCTACAACCGCCACCACCATCACCACCACTACTGCCATCACAACTTCAAAACACTTTTCACATAAACAAGGAAGGTCCTTGTGTGTGTGTGTGAACCATCTTATACACACGTTTCAAGGACCAGGAACGCGTTCATTGTTCAGAGAGAGAGAGAGAGAGAGAGAGAGAGAGAGAGAGAGAGAGAGAGAGAGAGAGAGAGAGAGTTGTCACACTACCAACACTGAGTAAAACAGCACGCGATATAACCCCGAATTCCGCCGTCAGTCCGAGGCATTATGACACACTTATTAATATTTCATTTATACAAACCCTGGCCAAACTTTAATCCCGTCATGTGTACTTACAAGGCTGTCAGACCCTCCTTGTGGGGAGAGAAAAGGGGGGGGGGAGGTGAGATGCATTGCCCCTCTTAGGTTACAAGAACATATGCTCACGCTTTCACTCCATGTACAGATCACGGACATCACGGACATCAGGAATACCACGGAGATCACGGACACCACGAACATCACGGACACCAGGAACACCATGGACATCACGGACATCACGGACACCAGGAACACCATGGACACCAGGAACACCACGAACATCACGGACATCAAGGCACAAGCGAGTCCTTAATATCTCTCGACCTCTTTGGGTGATAATTTTAATGTCACAAAATATACTGTATGTTTGACGTCAGTGTTTACTATTTTTTTTATAACGCGCTCGGAGAAAATTTATAAATAATTTGGATACGTGACCGCAAAAATAAACCACTAAATAAATAAAATATTAGAAATCAATGTTTATTATTTTTTTTTATTTTACGAGTGTTGCCTCTCGCATAATAAGGTCCGCTTAATGTATTTTATTATTTAGGGGAGAGTGAGGCGGAAAATGGGGAGGGAGAGGTATGGGGATGGACAGAGAGACGAAGAGATGGGGTAAATACACTCTTATATTATTCACAATTATCAAAAAAATTTAATCAGAGTGACTTTAAAAAAATTCTTGACACCTGACCATCAAGCATAACGTGTGTGTGTGTATATGTGAGTGTGTGTGTGTGTGTGTGTGTGTGTGTGTGTGTGAGTGTGTGTGTGAAACAATCTCGAAGTGGTACACATATAAAGGGCGAATTGAACCAAAGTTTTAGCTCAATCACTGCAAATATTTCCAGCTGTCCATATAACCACCACCACTACCTATAACATGCATGTTATAGGTTCATATATACATACAAGTCATAGGTATATTATATATATATACAGTATACATACAGGTTACAGTAGCAGTAAGTGAAATAGGGCGGGATACCACCGTAGGCTTATGTGTTATTTGTAATAATATTTGTTACGTAAATTACAAATACAATGTCCACGGGGTTTATAAACACTCAGCACGTATCACTATCTGTTTTGTTGTTCCCGGCAGATGTGTGAAACTTATAAAGAAAGAAAGAAAGAAAGAGATAGAGAAAAGAGATAAAGAAAGACAGATTGAGATAGAGAGAGAGATAAAAAAGGGCTAAAAAAAAGAGAAAACGCAGAGAACGAAATTAAACCCACCTAAAACACCCATAGCTGTAAAACTCAACTCAGGCTGAACCAAGACGAGTCAACGATCAGTAAGCCAGCCCGTTGTCTCCCTCCCCCACACCACCACCACCTCGGCGCCTCTGTTACTGTGTCGTTCGGGATATTTGTTTACATTCTGAAGGTCCATTAATGCTTCTGGGAACTCGTGTGTGTTTGTCATCTACACTACACACTACCTCAACATACTGCAATGGTGAGAAAGACCTGATAAATAGTCTCTAAAACTCCCGACTAGCACACACCTGGTATGACCTAACCTAACCTAACCTAACCTAACACACACCTGGTAAGACCTAACCTAACTTAACCTAACCCAACCCAACCTACTTAACCTAACCCAACCTACCTAACCTAACCCAACCCAACCTAC
>CAUDMG010001383.1:580000-585000 GCA_958450375.1 Homarus gammarus | reverse complement strand
ATGAGGGACCTCACGTGGTGTAGTAATTCCCTCACAGATGGTATTATGAGGGACCCGACGTGGTGTAGTAACTCCCTTACAGATGGTGTTATGAGGGACCTCACGTGGTGTAGTAATTCCCTCACAGATGGTGTAATGAGGGACCGGACGTGGTGTAGTAATTCCCTCACAGATGGTGTTATGAGGGACCTCACGTGGTGTAGTAATTCCCTCACAGATGGTGTAATGAGGGACCTCACGTGGTGTAGTAATTCCCTCACAGATGGTGTTATGAGGGACCTCACGTGGTGTAGTAATTCCCTCACAGATGGTGTTATGAGGGACCTCACGTGGTGTAGTAATTCCCTCACAGATGGTGTAATGAGGGACCGGACGTGGTGTAGTAATTCCCTCATAGATGGTATTATGAGGGACCTCACGAGGTGTAGCAACTCCCTCACTGATGGTGTTATGAGGGACCTCACGTGGTGTAGTAACTCCCTAACAGATGGTGTTATGAGGGACATGATGTAGTGCAGTAATTACCTCACAGATGGTGTTATGAGGGACCTCACGTGGTGTAGTAACTCCCTCACAGATGGTGTTATGAGGGACCTCACGTGGTATAGTAACTCCCTCACAGATGGTGTTATGAGGGACCTCACGTGGTGTAGTATTTCCCTCACAGATGGTGTTATGAGGGACCTCACGTGGTGTAGTAACTCCCTCACAGATGGTGTTATGAGGGACCTCACGTGGTGTGGTATTTCCCTCACAGATGGTGTTATGAGGGACCTCACGTGGTGTAGTAACTCCCTCACAGATGGTGTTATGAGGGACCTCACGTGGTGTGGTATTTCCCTCACAGATGGTGTTATGAGGGACCTCACGTGGTGTAGTAACTCCCTCACAGATGGTGTTATGAGGGACCTCACGTGGTGTAGTATTTCCCTCACAGATGGTGTTATGAGGGACCTCACGTGGTGTGGTATTTCCCTCACAGATGGTGTTATGAGGGACCTCACGTGGTGTAGTAACTCCCTCACAGATGGTGTTATGAGGGACCTCACGTGGTGTAGTATTTCCCTCACAGATGGTGTTATGAGGGACCTCACGTGGTGTAGTATTTCCCTCACAGATGGTGTTATGAGGGACCTCACGTGGTGTAGTAATTCCCTCACAGATGGTGTAATGAGGGACCGGACGTGGTGTAGTAATTCCCTCATAGATGGTATTATGAGGGACCTCACGTGGTGTAGTAATTACCTCACAGATGGTGTTATGAGGGACCTCACGTGGTGTAGTAACTCCCTCACAGATGGTGTTATGAGGGACCTCACGTGGTGTAGTATTTCCCTCACAGATGGTGTTATGAGGGACCTCACGTGGTGTAGTAACTCGCTCACAGATGGTGTTATGAGGGACCTCACGTGGTGTAGTATTTCCCTCACAGATGGTGTTATGAGGGACCTCACGTGGTGTAGTAACTCCCTCACAGATGGTGTTATGAGGGACCTCACGTGGTGTTGTAACTCCCTCACAGATGGTGTTATGAGGGACCTCACGTGGTGTAGTAACTCCCTCACAGATGGTGTTATGAGGGGCCTCACGTGGTGTAGTAACTCCCTCACAGATGGTGTTATGAGGGACCTCACGTGGTGTAGTAACTCCCTCACAGATGGTGTTATGAGGGACCTCACGTGGTGTAGTATTTCCCTCACAGATGGTGTTATGAGGGGCCTCACATGATGGTGTCGCAACTCATTCACTCTGTAGCGTCATGGGTGCACCAAGTGGCCTTGTGTGTGTGTGTCGTAACTATTAGGTAGAGATTTCGACCCAACATGTCATCATCGCCGCGTTAATTGTTTGATTACCCAGTCGCTTCTGACGCTGATTGGCTAATGGCATGCCGGATTTGGCTCTTGATTGGTTGATAGTGTGCCGGACCTTGATCTTGATTGGCTAATGGTATTTCGGATCTGGCTCCTAGTTGGCTGATAGTTATTCCGAACATTGTTCTTGATTGGCTGATGGCACACTGGTTTACGATATTCATCGGCTGATGACGCACTGAGTCTGGATGTCTATTGGCCGGTTTGGAGGGGGGGGGGAGGAAGGGGGAGGGGAAGTTCTCGATATTAACTGGCCGATAGATGTCTATTTCTGTTGTTGATTGGTTGCTGGATTGCTGTATCTTGTCATTTATTGGTCAGCTGAAAGCACGCACTCGACAATGACTGGCTAATGGAATCTTGGATCTCGAAGCTGGTTGGTTGAAGGCGAGCTGGTATAATCAACGATGTTCACTGGCTGTTGGGGGGCTGGATCTTGAAGCTGACTGGCTGACAGCACTCGACGTTAATTGGTTCAGGGCACGTCAGTTGGTTGATGAAACCTTCCTTTATTGGAGTATGGTCAGGTAAAATTTCGTTTGTTGGCGTGTGGTTAGGTTAGGTTAGGTTAGTTTCCATCTTTAAATCTCTTCCTCTTCCTCTTCATCCATCTCCTTACTTGGTTCTTCCTCTCCTTTCAACTCTCACAGCCTCCTCCTATTCCTCTTTTCCCTTACTAGGCTCTTCCTCTTCCTCCTTCAACTCTCACAAGGGTCCCTCTTCCTCCTCCTCCCTTAAATGGGGTGCTTCATCCCCCTAAGCTCAGTGTTAAAAATGGATCCTTCCCTCAACATTTATTGCCAATCTCCTCGTTCACGGTGTTTGAGCAATTGTTTCCTATATTGCCTCTCTCTCTCTCTCTCTCTCTCTCTCTCTCTCTCTCTCTCTCTCTCTCTCTCTCTCTCTCTCTCTCCTTCTTCCCCGGTGCCCCCTTACCTACTACTGCTTATCTCCCTCCCTCATACCCCTATCACCCTTAGCCTTCTCTCTCCCTCCATGTATTATTAAGAGAGATGAGCAATGACCAATCCCTCGTTCTTTATGTCCCATCATCTCCTTCCCATTCTCTTCATTCTCTCTCTCCCTGTGACATCTTTTCCTAACCCCCTTATCCCTCTCTCTCTGTCTCTCTCTCTCTCTCTCTCTCTCTCTCTCTCTGTGACATCAAGAAGGCCTAGCATTGATTCCGTCACGGGTGGTCGCTCGTCTGATGGCTGAGTCAAGGTTTAATTAGATCGACCAACCAACGCAACCAACCCGTGTCACCTATCAGGGAATTACCCGACTTGAGAGAGAGAGAGAGAGAGAGAGAGAGAGAGAGAGAGAGAGAGAGAGAGAGAGAGAGAGAGAGAGCCTCCTGGAAATGTCTAATTTCTGACAACGTGACACAGGACCGGATCCCTAAAAGATTGGTGGGTTAAATTATCCCCCCCCCCCCCTAACTTTTCCCGCTATGATCTAGTCACGGTTGAGTCTCTGAGTAATTTCGTCGCCAATTTGCCCCTTTACTGTGTCGTGTGAGTGAGACAGTTAAGACACCCTCCTCACATCTCCAGTTATAAGAGAGGCGGGGACACTGCAGGAATATTTCAGAATCCGTGTTTGTTGGTGAAGTTTATGAGAGACAGTTAGGAGGTGATGTGATATTTTGCGTGTAACAATTCAATATCCACTATTGCGTTTTATTTATTTTTTTTTTTTTTTGTAGAGTGAGATAGATGCACATAATGGTGTGTCCTGATAAGGTGGTCTAATATCCAAGCAACAACTGTCTTGTACACGAAGGAATTTACACATCAACCAACGTGGTCTTGCGAGTCACACACACACACACACACACACACACGCTGAGGCAGGATGGATAGGTGTACCTCCCCCTGTTGTCTAGATATTTGTGAGCCGGGTGGATTTTTACGACAAGCCGGGGGCAGGGATTGGGTTACAACCACCAGTACTGACCCAGCAGAGAAGATCAATCAAACGACGCCTCCTCAATGGGGATGTGAACACAGAGAATATTATCATATCCAGGGCATAAGTCTCCACACTTACGATGTTATGGAGAAAGATAGAGAGATTGAGAAAGAGAGATAGAAAGACAGACAGACAGAAACAGAGGGTCAAAGAAAACGAGGGAAGCAGAAACGATAAAAGACAGAGAGAGAGACGGACACACAAACAGAAATAGAGGGTCAAAGAAAACGAGAGGGGAGCATTAACGACAAAAGACAGAAACAGAGAGAGGCGGACAGATAGACAGACAGACAGACAGACAGAAACAGGGTCAAAGAAAACGAGAGTAAAGCAGAGAGAGAGATGATAGAGGGTAATCAAGGAGCACCCACCTGACGCAGGGGTGGGCAGGACAAAGACACCGTCACCCCACTGATAACTACACCAGTAATGAAATTCTCGAATCACCTGCGATGCCGCGTGGGATAGTGAGATTGATTGAGGGAGGAAGGGGAGAGAAAGTGGGAGAAAGAAAGGGAGACACGGGGACAGAGGAAGAAGATTAAGAGACAATCAGGCAGAAATCTCCTTCATTATCGTTTACAGGACAAAGTGAATCAACCTCGTCTGCTTCAGGGTCATCTTAAGCACAGAGTGAGTCAAATTGCTTAATAGTTCATTTAGAATATAAGAATCCTGCTTCATAATCATCTCGAACACAGTGAATCATCCTGCTTCATAATCATCTCAAACACAGTGAATCATCCTGCTTCATAATCATCTCAAACACAGTGAATCATCCTGCTTCATAATCATCTCAAACACAGTGAATCATACTGCTTCATAATCACCTCGAACACAGTGAATCATACTGCTTCATAATCACCTCGAACACAGTGAATCATACTGCTTCATAATCACCTCGAACACAGTGAATCATCCTGCTTCATAATCATCTCAAACACAGTGAATCATCCTGCTTCATAATCACCTCGAACACAGTGAATCATCCTACTCCATAATCCGCTCGAACAGTGAATCATTCTGTTCCATAATTATCACGAACACGGTGAATCATACTGCGTCATAATCATCTCGAACACAGTGAATCATACTGCTTCAAAACTATATATCGAACACAGTGATTCAACTTGCTTCTTAGTCACTTGGAAA